>VYZP01074150.1:312-37221 GCA_013400635.1 Hypocryptadius cinnamomeus | reverse complement strand
TGTTAATTCTCCTCCTTACCACTCTGTAGATGCCTGGGAACAAACCATTGTAAGCATTAAGCTTGCTTGAGTTTGCACTGCATTTGTATTCATTAACCAGACTATTAGTGAGAGCATTTTATAATTCTCCGACTTTTCCAATAGCTGTGTATGTACATTCACTGGCTGTATTATTTATCTGTGTGAATGTACATCTACCCACCCATCCATCTCCACTCCTGCACGCATACAGATCAATATGTGTCCCTGTATATTTATGTCTTTCACCATTCTCAAGACATTCAGTCTACTTCTCTGGCACCAACTCTGGGAAACTACTGCTTTAGCTAATGCCCTTCTGACTGATAACAGAGCTCCATGCATCATTGACAGGAACCAAGGCAAAAAAGTAGAACAAACAGATGGAGGTAGAAGAAAGGGAAGCATTTATGCTAAATTCAAGAAAAATAAAGGGATTAAGGGGATGTCACAGACTAGATGATTTAAGAAGGGGATTTCTTCTGAAGAGAGGATATTTCTTTGCTAGAATAGAAATCTATCATGTATTCTAACCAGAGTTAATTCTAACATCTAGAACAAATCTAAATCTTAAACCCAAGATTAAGAGTTGGCTTGTGGTGTCTATTGTATCAGTCAATGGCTTTAAAAACCAAGGAGAAAATATTTTATGTTTGAATTCAGCCAATACAGTAATATTATTTATAGGCTGCCTCAGGAGCAGTAATAATTTTACATGTTTTTCAGTACTCAACAGAGTATTTTCAGTAATTTGAATTATTTTAATATGTTCAAATTTATTTTCCATCCTCTTTTAGAGACACTGGATTAAGAAGCCAATCTCCCTTCTTCTCCCTGTCACTCTGCATTTGTAGCTGTAGACCAAGGCTAACCCTAGCAGCCATGCATCTGTAGGGCTATCACAAGCAGTGAAGCAATTTTTTCCCTAAACCTTCTAAGCTAACTGTGCTGGAACTGGGTGATCTTTAAGGTCTTGTCCAACCCAAGCTATTTTATAACTCTCTGCCATTCATGCACCAGACCTCACATCTGATAGTGATGTTGGTCTAACACACACCTACTGTCCCAGTGCTTTTACTCCGAGGGGTCTGACCACTTATGAACACCCCCACTCTTATTTCAAACTAAACCAGAGCACAAAGAAAGACAAAGAAAGCCCATAGCCATGGTGATCTCACAAAATCATACCTGCCTTATATTTAAATCAGTGATTGAGCTCCTCTCCTAGTGTGCCAGGTATTTCCCAGAGAAAATGGCTAGTGTATCCTGGGAAATTCTCCTCTGCTACTGCATTATCCCTTAGGCACAAATAGCACTGTGCTTACATGCAGACTCCAAAGTTATACCAATATCCATGCAAAAAAACGTATACTGTTACATGATAGCTTTTAATCTGATCCCATGCTTAACACTTCCATGTAAATCCCTAGTGCTACTAGGATAAACATCTCAGAAAGCAGAAGTTATTTATTTCTAAGTAAATAATTCTTTTCTTCTCCACCTGTCAGGTATAAGTGAAAGACAGAAGGCTGAACCACATGCTGAATAAGATGATTTGGGTTGCATTGTCAAACTTATCACCAACTTCTTGTATGACTTGGAAGAGGGCAGTCAGTTCTGAGGTGTTCCCTGCATACAGAAATCCCCCCGATGGCATTTTAATGGGAAGAATGCTGTCTTTGTTATAAAATTCTGCTCTAAAATTACAGAGGAAAAGTGAGATTTACTTAGGCTGCCGTTGCATTTGGTATAGGGTATTGCACATCTAATACCTGGAAGATAAGAATAGCAGAGAGAAGCTCTAAGACTGCAGCAAACTGAGTGTAATGATAACAACTCTGGTGATGTTCGAGAGAAAGCACCAGCATTACCACCTTTACAGCAGGAAGGCAACGGGGGAATCCAGGGTATTTACAGATGTTCATCAAACAGTAAAGCCTCATTGCACTCCACCTGGCAGAAAAACAATTCCATTCACATTTCTCACGATTCTTTTATCATTGACTTGGATTTAGCAGAGTATACTAACATTTCATCCCTGATGAAGGCACAAGACTAAGAACGTTGGCATACTTTGTGAGTATAATCAATTTTTTTGTTCTGGTTGGAATGCAGTGCAGTGCAATGTTACTGCTGGGTGAACACCTGTAGTTAGAAAACACTGTTTTGCTCAGAGGGCCCAAAGCATGCCAAACTGTTCCCTGGAAGGAGATTTGAAAAATGAGCATTAAAAAAAAAAAAAATTAATCCTCCCGTGCACAAAAAGAAATAGAAAAGCAGGCATGAAACTATTCTTTCAGCACCAGATGTCAAAAAGACAAAATCAAGAATTTGAATCTCTTGGGGATGAGTTTCAGCTTTGTCTGTATGACAAACTAAGGCTTATCTCAAACATTGTAGGATCCAGTTCCTCGAAGCACCAAAATACATACTTATCCCAGTTTCTCAAAGTACAAAAATGCGTAAAAGTCAACAAGAGCAGTGCAAGGAATGATACTGAAACCCTTTTCTCTCTAAGATACATTAGTTTCACTTTTATGGAAAAATGCCATCTAGAAATGAAAGGGTTTCATTTCAAACTGTCAAAACATTCCATTTAATTTGCAAAATATCCAAATATGATTTGGCTGCAAATATTTTAGTCAGTTTTCATTTACAGAAAGAGTGCACATTTTTTAAAAGATGTTCTGAAAATTTGACATAAAATTGCAGACAGTCTTTACCATCATTAAACTCCTTTTTCAGAGAATATCTGTTCCAAGAGTAAAAGGACTCAAGGACTTTTTTTTCATGCCGGAATACTGAAATTCTGCTTTCCTAAAAAAACCATGCTCACAGCCACTCCTCAAAAAATAAATTCTAAAAAAAACACACTTCATTTTTGTCTTCTCCTGTCTTGTCCTCTGCTATTGAGCTCAACAGACATGAGATGAACATTAATGAGATTGAAGCTCATTCAAATTAATTTTGCTTGTACAATTTGCTTTACCTTGTCTTCTATTACTGTTGACATTGTGAAACATGAACTCTGTGTTGGTGAACTGCAGTAAAATAACAAGTATGTAACATGTCCTTGAGAATTTCCAAGTTTCCTTTCATTTGTTCTACTCCCTAGATGATGTTATCTGCCATTAATTTACGCAAAACTTCCTTTCTTCTTTTTCACAACATAGGGTTTGACAGTCTGATACTGACGTTCTAGATGATTCCTCATCTTTCTCTCCTTCCACTGCTCTACCATGCAGTTTGTCCTCCAGGCATTTTACTGTTCTAGCCCATTTATGCTTCTTTCCTGCATTACTTTGACCTTCACCCCTTCAGTGGTTCTCCTTCACTGATTTCCTTCCACATCTTTTTCCAAGCTGTGATTAAACAATACCAGAGACGGCAAAAAGGGTAGGAAAACATAACTTCATTTGATCAATTCAGCTTCATCCACAAAGCAAAAACCCCAGCAAGAACAAAAAACAAAACAAAACAAACAAAACCAAACAAACCAACCAACAAACAAACACCACTAAAAAAACCAAACCAAACAAAAAAAAAATTAAGCAGTTAAGTATCAAAGTCTAAGTGTGATAAAGTTAAATCAATGGTGATGAATACATTTCTGAGACAGGGGTGACTCACATATATCAGAATTCAGAATAAGGTCTTCTATGTACCCACACATTAACTTGACATATTCTTTCAGTACATAGGTTTTCTCTTGGAGGTTTACAGAAAATAGAAAACAATACTAAAAATCAAAGCTTTGGCCAAATGTTTTATGTCCCAAAATAATGCTGCTACTTAACGCTGAAAAACAAAGTGTCTAGAAGAAGAATCTGGAACTCTTATGTAATAAAGCCTTCCTCCATGAAGGCTATCAAGCACAACCCGTAATATTTTTACCATTATGAACATGAAATCCTACATGAAATCCTTGTATTAGTCTAAAAATAACTGCATGAGATATGCTGGCTTTTATGTTCATCTATTGCACCAAGGTTCTTGGTACAAGAATCACCTCATTAATGCTTCAGAACACAGTATAAATACTAATTTCAGAAAAAAATTATGAAGAATAAACCAAGTGATAATGCTGTACATGACTAGTCTAATATACATTATGATTACCTAAATGCAATGATAAAAGAGCAGATTATTTCCCCTCTAATTTTTTGCAATAATCTCATGTAGTTTAAATTATCTACATCTATCACCTCCACACACTGGCCAAGGCTGAAACAGTGTTGACCAGATCCACAGAAGTCAATTAGTTATGCCAATTTGCTCCAGCTGAGAATCGATTCTCGGTTGTCTTTATGCTTCCTATAGAATATTCTGTAGGAAGCATTGCTTTAATAAAGCTTGGTCAGCATGCATGGGAAATGTCAACACGAAATTCCTTCTCACCAGCTTTTGGACTTCTTAAAATAGACAGTTAAAAAAAATCCAATCTACTACCTAGAAAACCATAGGCTTTGATTGAAATTGCAGACAAATTTAAAATTAACTCCAAAGGAAGGGGCTTCAATATTATAAATCTCATAAAACTATTATTCTTCTTTTCCTTTGGCAGGTTTTCCTAAATTTGCAATTAAATCATTTAAACCATTCTTGTCCAGATGCTGTTGATGAGAAACAATCACAAGAAACAGAGCAAACAAAAGAAAGATCATAAAATAAATTAACTTTTACTTGCCATGCTGCCATGCATTAGCATTTTTAATAATGACCTCATTACCATTTAGTTCAACAAGCAAACAAAAACTGTTTATTTGATAGTTTATTTATTCTAAAACAACGTAGCCTTTTTTATGTGTCCTTGTTATGAGCTCACTGACGTTAAAGGCACCGCTACAATCAGTTAAGTAATTATCATAGGATAAAAGCTTTTACCATGAAAAAGTTTTGTTTGAAAAAGCATGAACTGCGATTCTCATTGATAGCTTTCACCAAGTGCAGGATTCAGTACATTGTAGCACAAAGGCCTAGATTATCTCCCTCTGTTAAAGGCTTAAAATTCTACAACCAGACCATGCCAGTTACCAGTATCAGATTATGATAACAAGATCATGTTCAGTTATAAAAACAAGTGTCTAAACTTTTCTCATGTCACTTTCTATCTAAGTCCCATTGCAGTTGTGAAAGGACCCATCTGAATGTGTGTAGAAGCTCATTTTAAAGCTAGCTCTTTGAACTGGATTCATGGGGTATTTGCATAAGAAGATTTGGGTAAAAAGAATGGGCTGGTGCTGCATCTGCCCATTAATATGCCTGCTAATTCAGCACATTGTAAGCCTATTGATGTATCACAAAAGGCTCAAATTCAAGGACAGTTATCCTATTGCCATTGTTAGGGTTTGAATTCAAGTAATATGTTCACTATAGGAATACAGTTGTTACAATTAGATATTTTTCTATAATGGTATAAAGAACTGACGACAATCAGAATTACAATAACGCTGATAAAACTTTAGAATTCATGAATTCTATTATTTTAAAAGATGCAGGTGCTGATTAATTTTGCTTTGCATAATACTTGGACATTGAGTGTTGGAATACTTAAAGAGCAGCAGCAAAATGAGGCAATATAACCTATCAAAGCTGGCAGTCTCCCTTTAGTGCCAATGCACATTTATCTTGCTTATGAGAGTTTTAATAAAAAATTAAAATACTAAACTGAGTTGCAGCAGAACAGAGGAGACCTACAACGTGAGCACAAGGAGTGGGTATTTTAATCTTGCTTATGAAAAATGCAAAAGCATCACTTGTGCTATCAGGGGATATCCTACATGGAACATTTTTATGGTGAATATGAATTGCTTAAAAACACTGTGTACTTGCAAATGGAAAAAAGAGCAGAATCAGTGATTCATGCAGGAAGCACAGAGCAGCCGCTGCACCAACTCCACAGTGGATTCAGAGCAGACGCTGAGGCACGCAGGCAAATAAAAAGCTGCTAGCTGAAGTGCTATAAGGAGTTTCTAAAGCACGCAACACAAAGGAAATGCTAAAGAACAGGCTAAATGGAAACAAATGCAGAAAACACCAAATTAAGTCTAGTTAAACTTAGTGCTTCAAGTTCCTATGTAGGTGTGTGTTTAAGACCACAGCACGGGCCCATGAGGGAACGAAGAGGGAAGCGGTGTGTGGCGGTGACCGGGATTTCTGCTGGGGTTTCTCCTGGGATTTCTGCTGGGGTTTCTGCTGGGTTCTGCTGGGCTCTGCTGGGCTGTGCCGATGGGCTCTGCCGAGGCCCAGCAGAAGCCCAGCTCCGCCGGAGTCCCGCGGCCCCCGCGCTCCCACACTGCCGCATTGTCCGGCCGCTGGGCCAGGGGGCACGGCACATTTTTCTCACTCCGCGTCCCTCAGAGAAGACATCAAAGACCGGAGAGATGTGCTCTTTGTGTTGTTTGGTCTCTGACTCTCAACATGTGGTTTCGCAGGCCCAAACATCGGCACCTTTTAACCTATTCTGTTCAGCTTAGGCCTCAGCTCCATTTGAGCATTAGGGAAACTATAGTAACCGATAATCTGCCTGTTCCTGAATAGAAACTATGTACCTTGTCACACAAGAGCCTGAGGATCACCATTCGGGACAAGTTCCTTTACAGGCCCTCGGCTTTCTTCGCTGGGGCCCGGCCTGTCCTGCTGAAAAGGTGTCAAAACCCTTCGCCTTTCTGCGACGGGGGATCTGTGTTAATGTTAATTTATATTTAACAAATGGGATATTGTCCCGCAGAATGTATCAGTATTTGATGATCTATTACAAATGTTTTCATCAAGTCATAAATGTGGGCCCTTGACAAAAGGCGAAAGGTCTCTGGAGGGAGCAGGACGGCGGCGGGCAAGGCAGGGACATTTGCACTGAGTGTGTGTGTGTGTTTTTCGGTGGGACCCAGCCCCGTGCAGGTGCTGACAGCACATCCACCCGCCCCGACACCCGTGCTGGACACCGGGGCCAAGGGACGCCTCCAAACTCGGCAGCCGAGCCAGCAGCAAAGCCTCCTCCCAGGCCCGAGTGTGCTCAATCAAACGCTTTCTCCATCAGCAAGTTGCAGAGCGAACTTTGTAGTCGTTGGTTTTATTCATGTATGTATTTTGTAGCGATCTGATCTCCCGCTTAATGAGCCTCCCCCCAGGCGCAGGGAAAGCCTTATCACCAGTCCCATTTTTCACTCACTCAGTCTCTAATCCGGCGCTGCACTGTCTTGTTATTAGCAGGAAAAACAACAACAACAACTATGTATATCGTGTAGATCAGAGCCAGGAAAGAAAGGAACAAATGTCAAGGGTTTGAAGAAGCAATTCCAATCCAGCTTCATTTCGTCTCTGTCACTCTTTCCTGACTGTCACGCAACAGCCGACTGCTAACACATTTCCCTCCACAAAAAAAAAATGACATTTCTGCTTTCTTCATAATAGTTTAATATTAATAGGGAGGGGAGCTAAATTTTTGACACTGCAACCAAAATACCGTGCTGCAAACCAAAGTATTTGGTATGAAACTCAAGACCTTCTGCATTAAGCTCTCTCACAGTGACCTGACATAAACTGGCAACTGGCAGCCGTCTGCTTTTGGCAGCTTGGCATATTTGGTCATTTATTGGGTGCATGTGAAGATCAAATGGGTTAAGATTCTTCTCCTTAAACAGCAGGGAAAAGAACATCAAAAAGGTGTAAATTTCATTTCCCCAGTTTTGATTAAGTCAAGCATGAAATGAAATGTAATACTCTCAAGTGGCAAGGGTTTATACTATTGATGTTGTTACTTCTGCTTCGCAAAGCCCAATCAGCCGACAGCGAGTTGAACAAGCTAACAGAGTTTCAGGGTGGCCAGATGGAGGGTTTTTACTATGGTTGAAAAGACAGCTTAGTGCTTGCCTCTTCAAGCCAAGTCAATGCCAACTGTGTGAAATCCTGGCTATTCTACCCCTTCTTCTTTTTTTTTTTTTTCTGTCTCAGTGCTGGTGGCTAGCACCATACAGACCTGATAAAAAAACCACAAACCCTTAAGCAAAACAAGGCATTGAATGAATACTTTTTTGTCAGAAGCATTGTTTATCTTCCCCTCAAAGTTCCACGAATTCCTGATGCAGACCAATCTTACTACAGTATTTAAGCAAATGGCAAAATCTATTGCATTTAAATGTTATCTGAAAGGAGGCCTTTGCAAGATTTTGGTAGTTTCTTTGAGATTAAAGTCATAATGCTATTTGTTTTCAATAGTGTGGTGAAGCAAAAATCTACTCACGCGCTTTGTAAATAAATGAAGATTTAAACTGTATTTTGTTCATCCATTAAGAGAAACCAGAGTTAATTCAGAAGACTGTGAGATGCACATTGAGAAAGTCTTTAGATCTAGATACAAAAGTAACAGGTCTTAAATTGAGTGTGGTCTTACTTCGTTAGGAAATTTGTCCTTTTTTTATAGGTGCTTTTTCAGGTCCCTTGTTCCCACTACATTCTCAAATTTAATGCTCTTGCCACTATACAGCTGGACTAGAATAGAGTGGCTTTAGTAAAGACTTAATAGAATCTTTAATGCTTCTAACAATCCACTCCCATTGAACTGCATTAAGTAGATATTATGGAAGGACAAAGAGCTAAATAGCTCAACATCAACCTCATTAGGCATGCAGGCAGGCCTTGAACCATTTTATGGGCAAGCCTATTGTGAGTACACTCACCAGGTTAGCTTTAAATTGCAAATGATACCCTGAAAAGGGAAGAGAAGTTTTGGAGAATGGCCTCACAGAAAGAAAATCATTTTAGGCTATAAGAAAATGAAAGGCATTGTTAAAATTGCTCTGACCGTAGCAAATGAAATACATCATGGACTTGAGAGGCTGAATGCTACACTTGAGAGTTTTTTGTTGGCTATTTTTTTTTTGTCCGTTTAGGAATGTGTTGTACAGCAGAAGATAAACAATATACAGTATGTAAGACTTAATAAGGGTGGCTCAACATACTATCCTTTGTCTGAAGTTAAACAAATGATAAGAGCACAATAATTTAGTGGAAGGGGAAAGACAAAAAAAAAAATCCCATTTATTCTATTTGAGTAAAAGACAAAGTATGAAGAATGTTATTTATTGAAACTTTCCAGCATTGCACTGCTTAATCAATAAGGATTCATTTAGTCTTAGCACTTCTGCATTCAAAATTTTTATATTAAAAAAAAAAGTCTCTCAAGAATTGTTTGCAACTGCAAAGTGCTTTAACAACTGACATTATGATGCTGCAAGTCTGGGAACATATTCCCAAGCAGAGCCCTTCTCTGTCACCTTAGTGGATGAATAATTGTGCCTTTGCATATTCCTTGTCATAAATGGCAGGAATGAAGGGACCCTAAGGACCACACTGGCAGGATTGGTGCTGTACAAGCAGAGTAAATTAAAACAAGGATTAGAGCAAGTATGATTGGGGATGACAAGCAGGGCAGTTGTCGCCACACAATGTGCCTTTTTGCCCATATGGTCTGTACCAAGCTTACACAGCACAAACCCTCTAACATGGATGCTTATTAAAGCATTCCTTCTTGATCAGGACATAAAGTCCTTAAAGCTTCATGTCATAGGAGAAAAACAGTGTTTCTTTCACAACTCGGGCAGCAGCCTCAAGCACAATTATTTATGGAGTTCTACATGCAACTGCCCTATCTTTACTTTTCCTTAGATTAATATACAAGAAAGCCCATAAATGTGAAAAATTGAGGTTAGAGTCTGCAGTTATAATTATGCATTGTATAGGTTATTAAATGCGATAGTGAATTAACTGACAATTATATTTTAAATAAAAATCAGACACATGAGATATTTCAAAACTGCCTCCCAAAGTATGGATTTGCAGTGTACACAGACTATGGTTGATTTTTTTTAACTCTGTTTAACTGGATAATGAAGGTCCATAAAATTCATGCTAGGAAAATTGTTGAATGATCATATATGCAATATTATCAGCAAAAAAGAAGAATAGGGCAACTTTCTTACAGCTTACAAAAGCAGAATAAACCAATTTTGTTTCTAAACTCTTGTGTTATCTCACATGACATACCTAATTTTCTGGGCCTTAGTTCCCTTATTGGTAAAATTGAAATAATTATGCATTATATGTATATTACTCATACAATTATACCAAAAGCATATACGTGTTAGTATTTCTTTTTGCTGTTTATTTCCCTTTTACTCAAGGCTCACACCACAGGTCCTGATTTACAGAAGGGTACCTAGATTCCACAACTGCCTATGAATGATTTTAAGTCTCTGAGAAGAATTCTTCCTAAAGCAAGATACTGTTTGAATGGTGCTTTCTCAGTCCTGAAATAAGGTACTCAGATAGTGGTGAGAAAACAGAGATATAAGACCTTTAATTTAAATTTTGTTCTTCTGTGGTCCATAATACAGCCCTATGTGACCTCAAGGCGATATCAAATTTAGAACATTCCTTCAAGCTTGGTGTTTTTCTCAGCCAGAACAGCCAGTTCTGCAGTAGTAAGGAACTTAGGAAATCTCTTGCATGGAGTAGCACACAAAACACAGCCATCAGGAATCAGCAAAAACACTGGCAGTTAGAACTCTACAGGCACCTTCAGGAATCATCCAAGAATTCTTCCTAACTAGACAGAGGTTTCTTATAGAAACTGGAGGCCTTTTGGTGAGAGTCTCACAATATGAGTAAATTATCTTTGATGATTTTAGCTCCTCCCAAACTTGAGCCACCAGCATATGTTATTTCTTGCTATCACTCCTACTTTTGGACCTCTGGAGTAGTGGGATTGTTTCTCAAAGCCAAGCCCTCCTTGTTCTTTGTAGTTTCAATAAAATGAGTATGAAAACATTCTGTGCTGTGAGTGAATTGTAAGAGCCAACATTTCCCACTTTTCAGGAAGTCTTGTCTGCTGAAGAACAGCCCAAGCTCTATGGATACACTACAGCTCCTTCCTTTAACAGGTGGGCAACTGAACTTTTGTAAACAGAGTCCCC
This sequence comes from Hypocryptadius cinnamomeus, assembly GCA_013400635.1. NCBI lineage: Eukaryota > Metazoa > Chordata > Aves > Passeriformes > Zosteropidae > Hypocryptadius > Hypocryptadius cinnamomeus. The sequence goes on along the minus strand of VYZP01074150.1, from coordinate 26,230 downwards.
AGTAAGCCAATTTTATTGCAACAGTTCCTAGATCCTATGTATACACAGGCATATTTAAGGCAGAATTTAAAGCTGGCAAAGAACAAGCTGAAAGATGTAGCTGGCAGTGATGTGGGCTGCTACATGGAGCCCTTCCTATCTTTAACTTAAAAGCATCTTAGACTAGGTCTCTTCCCCAAAAAGAATCCACAGATTTTTTTCTTTTCTTCACAGTTTCTCTTGGCATGTAATTACTGTCACAAATGCTGAAGAGGATCCCAAGAACCTGTTAACTTTACTTGGCACTTAAAAATCATAGACAGTTGTGCTAGAAAACTTACAAGATGAAGAGATGCTACTAAATTTACCTCATCTTTGTGTCCAAAAATCTTGGAACTATTATCACTTTTATTTTCAAAGCTGTTGACATTGAATTCAAAACTATTATGAATTGGACTTAGTCAGGCATTATTTGGATGGACGTATTCGTATTTATTAGGATGGCCTCTGGCTTCATGCCTAGATTTTGTTAGACACTGAGACAAATCAGAAAATACAAAGTACACCATTTTGTGAGTACGAGGGACATTTGCACCACAAACCATGAACATATTTTGTATCTTAGTTTCATCTGCTTAGCAGTAGTATTTGGGCTTAATCTGCAGAAGCATGGCTACAGGAAAGTGTGGCCCAGTAACTAAAGCATCGAGCCTAAGATTTTGGAAACCAAATTTAAATCCCTATTCTATAAAAATATCTTGATCATTTAGGTCAAGATACTCAAATGTGGTTAGAAAACATCCTCCTGTTAAGCTTCTAACTCTCAATGAAAATAAGTAAGAATTCTAATTTTTTGTAAGAAATGTATTAAGCACCTAAAAAAATCTTTGAGGATCAGGACTTGAGACTCTCTGTGCTCCAGGTCCCTGACTGTGAATCCCTGCATTGCCCTACAGGTCAGGTATATTCTGTGTCTGCCCTACAGTCTTGAAATGCTCAAGGTTATAAATACAGGAACCAGATAAGGACTGTAAATATTATAATTTTAAAGAAACATGGTTTTGTATAATTTTATTCCTATATTAATATGGTTGAAAAGGAAACAACTTTTAAAAAATGCTATGTTGAAGGCATATTTTTTTCATACTTGAGAGATCTGCCCTTTGGAAGCTTGATTTTTTTTTTTTTTCAAAAACTTTGTAAACACTTATATGATCATTATTTTAAGCATGATTTTAAAAATTCCTTCTAACACTTTTTAAAGTTCTTCTAGAAAAAAAAGGAATAAACAGATTTTAACTGGAATATTTTAGACAGCTACTCAAGCTTTCAAAGCGTGTACAATTTCCTGTATATCTGTTCATATAAGGAATTATTGACAAGCCATGAAATTCAATGAAGTGAATGTGAAGGACTTCTTCACTCTTCTCACTTAAATTCTAGATGGAGGCTACAAAATTAAATCAAACGATTACACACTCGAGGATATTTCATATGAAGTGACTTCTGCTCAGTCTGATCTAATCTAGACTGAAATGTAGAACAATCAGTCTCCGAGAACTTTAAAGTTTCACGAGCTTCATTGACTTCATATTACCTAACACTTTAAATGTATTTGGGAATAGGCCAGGAGAAATTCCATGAAAGGAAGACATCAGGCTTAATGGCAAGGTGATTTCACAGTACAAAACTTCAAAGTAATTATTACTGCTCCGATTTTAAAGGCAATATTCCTCTGCACTCTCATCCCTCAAGATTAAATAACATTTTTCAGCAGGCTTCACACCATGTGTAATACCTTTCAGACCTGTTGAGTAAGTATCCTGAAATTCTTACACCTCCTGATGTCACCATTCCTCTGAAAACCGTGAACTATGTGTGACTAGACAAAGCACTGCCCCACTCCTGCAAAGGCATGCCTAGGTATGCAGTTAACTTGATGCACTGAAATTGTCCCATAAATCTGAGTGTGCCTGTAAGTGTTCGTGGGCTTGGAGCCTAAAGGAACATCCAGCTACAACTTCCACTGCATTAGGATTGAGCTGAGGTGGGTGATGACTGCCAACTGGCTTCCTCCAGGGTCCACCTAGAGACAGAGCACAGATCCCCAAATACCTCTTTTTCATTTAATTAGTAAAGCTTTCATGTGATATTTTGACAGAAATGTTCCACCTGTCCTAACAGTTACAAAACACGTATTTCCAACACTTTGCTTTTCAGCACTTCCACTGACTTAAAACAAACCTTGAGCAATGATAAGCCTTAAGATAAGGGAAAAGAGAAAAGACAACTTGAACCCCTCTTTTTTTTTTTTTTTTTGTGTGTGGAGGAAGAGAGAATTAACTGCAGTGTTCAATGATCTTTTCCAAAACTAAACAGAAATAGGATAGTTAAAAACTTTTCTGAAATACCTATTTACATTTTTAAAGTAAAATATATATGACATAATAAATAAATCAGCAGTTTATTTGTTTCAGTGAGGACTGCCTGAAACGGAAGTTTAATTTCTCAGTGGAAGTGAAGGTAGCTCCTATCATCATTAAAAGATAAACATGAAGGTACTGAGAAAACTAATTAAATTTTGTTGAGTAATCAGGAAGTCCCTCGTGAATATCCTCTGGGGTAGGCCTTAATGTGAAGAGATCTCAATTTTGTGGTTAAATAATTTGAAGAGATTAATTAGTAAAGAATAAGCATTAAAGACAATCATGAGAAGATAAAGGTAATTTTTTTTCACATTTACCAGTTTTATAGGTCTACCTGATGAAAAAGCTTTCATTGTGTAAAGTGACTGTTAACAAGATAGTTGTCTGAATTATTTTGAAGTATTTAATTTATTAGCTATACAGTAGAAATAAAAACCATTCCAAGATGAAAACTTAACTTTAAACCAGATTTGCATAAAGGATTAGGCTCCTTCCAGTTCAGAAGTACTTTTCAATCTCAAAGTGGGAGAACTGATCTTTATCCTGAATTTCTTTTGTTCTTTTGGAAATTCAGTTTAATCCAGCTTTCTTAATTTTCACCTTCTCCCTAAACCTTCTAGGCTTGTTACATGATAGCTAAGGATCATTATCCACCCAAGCTGAGGGGGTTTTCCCTTCATTAATTTCTGTAAGAAGATTACCAGTGCTTGTTTGTTGTTGTTCAAGCAAATTATTTCCCTAAGCAATTTGTTTTTCCAACTGGTTTACACTTTAATGCCCTTGATTGAATTTCAAACAAGAGATCAACTTGACCAACCAACTCTGTTCAGGGGGAGTTGAAAAAAAGAAAAAAGCAGGGGGAAGAACTTCATGTGAACTATTTAAGCAAGAAGAGGGCTTAAAAATGTGCTCAACCATTCAGTGAGAGATGCATCATAATCAGCAGCTCATTCAGGACTTGTTTAGTTTTTGAAGTAAAGGTGACTTTTCTTGAAGACAAAATTCTCTAATTACCACTGTTACGTGTGTATCACACCTAATAGAGTTTTTTGCTCATTCAGTTTTACATATTTCCTCTCCTCTTTCCCCACCTCTGCCCCAAACCCGTCTTCATTGGAAGGTGTCGAAATTTTTTCTACATTTGAAAAGAGATGGCTGAAGCAAACAACATGAAGATTGGGCATTTATTTCTTGNGCAAACAACATGAAGATTGGGCATTTATTGCTTGCAGTTCAGATAACCTTCTTACTCAAATGCTTATTTTTAAATGAATGCAATCAAGACAATTGACTGTGATTCAGTTTCACTTCAGTTTTTAGGCAAGAAATTAAGTATTCAAGCAGAGGGGCTTCTTAGTGAACTTCCTATATATAAATAAGCAGACAAGCTAAGCAGCAAGAGATATCATCCTTAAGTGACATATTCCTGAGTAATTATCTTGATTTAGATGATATTATATTATTATATAATTTTTACCCAGGCTAAGCAGCCACCTCAATAAAAAAGAGACCACTAGACAAATTTAACTCCATCAACCCCCCTACCACTTTGATGATGCCTGTCCACTAGGTCAAGTTATGAAATCCATATTAATCTACTGAAGTATTTTTATTTGTGGGATGGCAATGTACTTCCAAGAAAAGCTGGCAGAATTTAACTGTTTCACAGGTGAGCACCACTTCTATACCCTGATCACAGTGTGACTTGTCAACCAGTTTGTCTCTCCTGTTCTCCTTACCAGGAACTCCATTTGTTCTACAGCAAGATTGAACAGACACCACTGGTGCTTAGAGAGAGAAAGCTGTTCTTATAGAAACTGCACAGGAAGAAAATATATAAAATGAACAACAACAACAAAAAACCAAAAGAGCAACCAAAACACAACAATGTGAACATCAAGAAATGAAAAAACAAAATAGCCAAAAAATCAATATAACTTGATTCTTAAGACTGAAATTGCACCTTGTTACCTTAGAAGCTTGCAGAACCCCCAACAGCATCATCACCTCTACCCAGATTGCCTCACACCTAAAAAAGTGCCAAACACTACACAGAGAGGCAGCTGCAGTTTTTACCTGACAGCACAAAGGGATCACAACCCACAAATGCTTAAGGAAGAAATGGACAACTCTATAAATAGTGGACTTTAATGGAATGGGAATTTTGTATCAGCTACAATGGTGAGATGAAAGAAAAAAAAATGTGAGCACTAGTCACTGTAAAATTATATAAACAAGCAAACACATGAAATGAAATTATTATTATTAATAGTAAGTGTTCTAAACTGACAAGTGAAAGCTATTAACATCCAACAAAGGAGTTCAGGGCTGTGCACCCTAAGCAAGGCTCATGGTTGCAATTCTCCTCTGTGATGACGTTACACACTGTCTGCTTTACATTCCACTGAAGTCTATGCCAGCCAAGTACCTTGAAAACTTTGAGATATGACCTGATATAAATTAACTGATATGAGGTCATATTAAAACGGGAGGCCCATCTATTTTCCAACTTCACTAGCTGCAAACAACACAAGTAAATTGAACCATATCAAGCTATCAGTATGCTATGGAAATCATCACTGATGTAGATGTTATATTGCATGAGATTCCCTTTCCTTGTCTTTTTTTTTTTTTTAAATAAAGAGTATCACAGTATTTCTGACTTTGGTGTCAAAAGGTAGATCAATAAACAGGTAACCATTAGTTAAAACCCAGGATACTCAATCATGAGCATTAAGTTATTGATTTGACATTTATCCTGCCACAGTGTCTTCTCGTTAAGTGTTTCAATAATCTAGTTTTGAAATTTTTTTATTCTTTGAGATCACTGAATTCTGACAGGGCTCTATGTATATTCAGCAACTTGTAAAAATGCCACACTAACATAACTAGGAGATGAATGAGAGCAGTTCTGATTTTGGGAGCTGAAGATAAAATTATATGAGCCTATTTATAAAGCAAATAGACTTTAGAAACAATGAATTGCTGCACATCAAAATTCAGCACTAAAATCACTAAAAGAAACAGTGTCATCCATTCTAATAAGCATATTCTAATTAATCCACTTCAAAAATTGCATTCAAACCATACATATGTATATATTTGCTACTGGTATATAAACAGTGCCTATATGGTACGAAAAACATAATCTTAGCTTAGGAACAGGATACACCAACAAATTTAATTTCATGATGGCACATAGCATTCTAACAAAGGAATGTTGTCACTTAAAATAATATCCACATTTTAATATATCTTTTCCCACTCTCACCTCCTACTGTCAACACCATCAATTTCAGCAATGTTCCTTCCCCTCTTTCAACATCAAAATGCGTTCCTTCCAGTATCATTATTATCAACCTGAGCAAACTAAATGTGAAAAGGTGCCACTAATAGGACAGCTTTTGACATCACATCTTGAACCAGAATAAGCAAACAGGCAAGTCAAATCTTCAGGGTCAAGCTTTGAAGTCAATTTTCTGACCCAGGAAATCATGTTGTGTGACAGTGATGACAAACGCTGAACACATGCCTTGTATAAATACGTCTATGAATGTTGCCTTACAAACATTCACAGTCACCATCTCACTGGAGCCAACTATGAAAAGAAAAATGGGAAGTTTACACTTTGAACATCTACTCTTTGACACTCTGCTTTAATTAAAAAAAAAATCCAACTTTAAAATTGCTTTATTTTCTTAAGTAGAGTTAAAAAATGTAATAAAAAAGCACACACATACACCTAATTTTCAATTAACCTTCGACATCTAAACATCCAGAGAGCAGCTTAATGTATACAGTGCAAATGTTTTGCTATTTGGACTTCTATGCCTAAAGCACTCTCTGGCAAAGCTTTCTAGGCACAGCACTAAAAAGTCCTTGTTTATTGATTTCAAAATCTAACAGACTAATTATATATTTGTAGATGACTTGACAGATTTACAAAACTGCTATATGATTTTATAATGGAACATGCTCATGTTAATCTCCATCTATGGAGATAGCTAGAGGGGGCTGACCTTTATCTCATATTTAAAACACACGCAATAACTGAAATTCATTTTCAATTTATTTTCCAATCATATAAAAGGAGGGGGAAAAGATTACTTTATTGAATCTTTTTTAGCTGGTAAAAGGTTGGAGACACACAGTCTTGATGCCTTCCAAGGAGCTACAGGGATGGTCTATAGGGAACAGACTTAATCGAATAAACTAATCTTTGCTGTGGAGATTAAGTAGATGGCTACAGCAGTAGAGTAACAGCAGAATGCAAAGTATCAGCAGCACCATCAGCTGCTTTAAAGGTGCTGTAGGCAGTAGGAAAGCTTCCCTGTTGGGTCCACCCTACTGATCCTGCAAATTTGGTAAACTTCATGGAAATTTAATAATGCTGCTGCATTGTGTTTGCCTGCTGAGCAAACAGCCTAATGCTGCAAGGCACATATGTGATAATTTACAAGGGGTTTTTGGAAGATACAGTAACTGCTGCTACTCAAGCCTGGGGCCTTTAAACTGAAGAGAGCATATACAGTGTACATCCTCAAGGTAAATACTATCTAGAGGTAAGGATGCGTTTCAAAGCAGTTCCTGACAGTTGGTAAAGTGCCTTACTTTGTAAGCACATCTTTTCAAACATTCTTTGATTCCCTATGCCAATACACACATGAAGAACTGAATTAGTCTGGGCTAGAATCTGTCATGATATATGACTAACATATTTCTGCACTTTTATGTTAGCTTAAATAAAAATTGAGTTATTTTGTTGGGTTTCTTGTTTGCCCCGTCTCTTCCATTTAGCACTGTGAGTTGGAAATCCCTACTAATTATGGACTACACATTTCTGAGGAAATGGCAGAGATGGCACCCTTTCCCTGCAGAAAGGATATTTTTATTATGGCTTAGAAGCAATCCAAAACACACGCGCTGCTTCTGCACTTTCGGCCTGGCAGTGAAAAGGGAAGCAAATCAGAGCAGGAATGGTCCAGGTTTCAACGTATACAATGAACTTATTTAATAAGAATAAAAAGAAACATTTCAAAAACAATTACTGCTGCCTTTGGATCCTGGAACTTGAAAGAAAACCGCAGCTGCGTTGCTCATTCCAGCAGCTCACAGTTCACAGGGTAAGCAGCGCTCGTCAATATGAATCAGCTGTGAAATGCAGGGCCGTGCTTGGACTTCAGTTTAAATTGGCCATCCCTGCAATATTGTTATTACAGTTAATAAAAACTGTTGCCTAACACTTTGACCACAGACCAGCGGAGCCGGGGCGGGGTGGGGCTGGGGAAAGGGTACGTGTCAGGGGGCAACACTTAATGTGAAAAGTATTTGAGGGAACGTGGTTCTCTGGGTTACTTCTGGAGGTGATAGTCTTGCTTGAATATTGATTCCCTATGTGACAGAAAATGTGAAAGAGATATTAAATGAATTTCAAGTGTGCTTCAATAGCAGTTTAGCAATAATAAGCAACTAGTGAGGGAGAAGTTTTCTTCCTCTTTGTCAACAAGATATGGGCTATCAAAGGGCAAATAATATATCAGAAAAGCGAAAACATTCAATTCTTTTTTTTTCCCTTCGTTGAGGCCAGGAACCAGCATTATTCTTATGGCTCTTATGATTTCCTCTGTTTAGATGTCTCCCATCCTAACTGTCTTTTGCAACAATTAGATTATTTTTGACTATATATAGAGGATAATAATAATAATAATGATTAGTAAGATAATGTGCTACAGTTATAGTACACACCAGTGTGCAGGAAGGCTGCAGTAGCTGCAGGGCAAGGATCACAGCAAGGCCTTTAATACAGGTGACCAATATGCAGTAGCATTTCTGTTGTGTTTCAGGTCCCTGGGCACTCTGAAGTGGGGCCATCAGCCTTCCCCTCTCCTCTTGCTATCCAGCCACATGGGCACAAATGGAGATCATGGAGCAGACCATCAAAAAACCACACACTTTGTCCTGAAGAAGCCTCACGCAGTAGAGAGAAATACTGACTTCACAAAGACTGAGCAAATCCAACTGCGAATGGCTGCTTGGAGACAATCTCCCACCAAATGAAAACAGTGTTGATCCAATACAGCCTGAAGTGCCCTCAAAGCTGTGCTTGATACCGGAAATGTTTGCTGTGTCAAGGCACAGCCCATTCAGAATGGAAGTTTTGCTATCAAGCTATTTGGAGGTATAACTAATGTATCTCTGCTCCTGCCTCCATAACACTAAATGGTCTCCAAAATGTCAGCATCTTATGCTCAGGGAGGAAAAAAACCCAATATATTAACAAAGGGGCTCAGACTATGCTTTCCAGAGGAGAAACAGACAAGGCAAAGCTGTGAGGATGACCAAGACGACAGCTAAAGCCCTTGCCCTAGGAAGCAGCAAACCAGACTTCAAGCACACAAAAGTCAACTCCGCTAGGATCAATCTGTAGAGGGCCAGGCTGCAGGCCAGAAACAGAGCAGCTCAGCTCACCTAGAGCATGTTTACAAGGCAGCCAGAGCACTAACAAAGGTGTTTGGCTACACCTGAGCCAGCTGCACATTTGCTGGCCCAAGGGCAGCCCATGGTTAGCAGCATACAGAACCCAGCACAGCTCAGCACTCCAGTGCTTCCTCAGGTGAGCACATTTTGTAACCCTCACCTCACACCAGAACAGCTGGATTGCTACCAGTCTTTGATCTGCACACCCAAATGTTACACAGCCACGTCTAAAAACGCTGCAACCACTTTCTTGTCATCATTGTGGGCATAACCCTTATGGTAGAAAGAAATCAGGAGGATATGCAATAACAAATTAATACAAAAAGCCAAGCTGTCTTCCATGGCACAAAACAAGCAAAAGAATAAATGTAAAGAACAGATTCCAAAGGGCTGGCACATGTATCTCCAGCGGGAGTGGAGTGAAAATTATCTGCACTTCTTCCAAGAAACTCTAGCCAGGATGATTAGTTGGTGTTCGTTAAATAAGTTCTGTTGACCAATTTTTTGTTATCTCATCATTATTTTTCTTTATTAGAAAAATTAGGCTGGTTAAATGCTATCAGTAGGACTATCTATAACCTATTGAGGTAATGGTTTTCTATGCTAATGCAAATGTGATCACTGTGCAAGTTAAAGGACCTCTGCCCCTGCCCCCACTAGCTACTAATGAAAGAACACATTTAAGAGACAATTATTAGGTTAATTTCCTTACTTGAATGCTGACATTGATGCTGTGCTCCTGTTATTAGACCTACCCCCAGGTAGTAGCAATGCAAGTGAAATAAGAAAGAAGGTAGTTGGTAGGCATTGCACTGGAAAGCTTGAGGCTCTTATTATCAAAGGTGAAAAGCCCTATAAATTAAAAAAATCCCACAATCATCAAATAACACAAAGTCATCAAAGAAGAATCTGTGGAAAATAAGTTCAAAAATAAGAAATCAAGAATGTGAAACTAGTGGTCATATGTGGTAAGAAAACACTGCTTTTGAAAAACATGCAGATTGAGTAGCTCATTGTCACTTGTACTGAGGCAGACCTAGCCATAAACTACTCGTGGTAGAAGAGGCTTGTCTGCTTAAGACCAATCTTATAAACAAGCAAAGTGATGCACAGAGAGAGAACTGGAGAAAGTACAGTGTTTAGCGTGGTGAGGAACTGCCAGTTTCTGATTTGGAAGGCAAAAGCAGTGACATATCATTTGAAAGTTATTAGGAATGGCAAGGCTCCCATTGCAAGCCCAGAGGTGCTCTCAGCCATGCCCACACCCCTCATCATTGGCTAATGGGGTAGCAAGTGGGCTGGTGGAGAAACTTGCTGCACTTCATGGCCTACAGCCACCATCAGAGCAAAGCCTTCCCTCCTGCCCTGGTCCTACAGCCACCATCAGAGCAAAGCCTTCCCTCCTGCCCTGGTCCTTTGCACCAGCTGACAGTAGAGTCTCCCCATGCTTGAACCTCTTCAGCACCAGCTGTTTGAGCACCTCAGCACATGGTACTGCCCTCAGCCCTGCCTCATCACGTGTCCACCCAAACCAAAGCTTCCTCAAGGCACAACAACCAGAGGATGGCCCCAGTTTGCTGCTAGGGAGAGGTACTAATGGCATCACAGAATAAGCATAAGCCAAGCAAAGAAGCAGCAGAACAAAATTTTCCTGCTAGGAAAACCTCTTCGTGCACCTATGCTCTTGCAGTCCCTCCTTCCCATACACGGTTTGTCCACCACCTGTGTATACAAATAATGTTCTGTTTAAGAAGAGCAAGAAAAATGTGACTGACTAAAACACCATACCCACACACACTCCCAGATCTCCACAGCACTGCCACAAGGTTTCTAGCTGCTGTCACTCTCTGTTTATTGTCAGTGAAAGAGCAATGGATTGCTCTTGCTTTCTGCTGATGGCCTGCTAGCCGCCAGGGGAGAAAACACAAACTAATCTGGAAGTTTTCAGACTATGGACCAGGCAATCACAAGCTCCCACCCTGTCTGTAGTGCACTTGAACCAACAGCTTGCCTGGCAGGAAATTCTGATCCCGCACATCTTCTGTCAGAACCTGAAAAGTCAGATCCCACAGAGGCAAAGATCTGCACTTTTGTCCTGGTGACAAGCAGCACATACATCTATCTCGAGCAATTCCACACTGCTGGCAAAGTTGAAACAAATGGATTCAATGTTTCTTGAAGGGAACTCCCCCCAAAAATAATCTCTAAATCCATTCACTTCCATTCAATGCAAAAGTCATAGCTAGTTCTGCAGTGCAGAGCACATCCTTCCAGTGGGCACATTTCCATCTCAACCCAAGCACACAAGTGAAGAGAGCTGTGCTCACACAGGGAGAGCAGCATCGTCCTGCTGACACTGCTCAGGAGCCCACCAGCAGCAACCAAAGCTCCACTGCTCCCCGCAGCAGTGCCATTCTCAGAACCTTTAGCCATGAAGAGACTTACCAGACTGCCCTGGTAAGGGAGCACCCTAGCTGTGAACCAACAGGACACTGATTGCTCACAACTTTTCTGGAAAAAACATATACTGGGAAACCCAGGTTGTTTTATGAAGGAGGAATATGCTTTGCTGGTGCAATGCTCTGCACTGAGAAGATGAAATATGAACATGCCCATTTTTACCCTGCCAAGCTGGTGCTCTGTGCTCTTATACACATCTCCTCAGCCCTTGGGATGTAAAGATCCTGGGGCCATGGGCCATCTCATTACATCTGGCAGGGAGAACAGGGAAATCCCAAATCCAGAAACAATATGTTGATGAAACATGTTAGAAACATGTTTTTTTAACTTAAATTGTTATATCAACAATTGTTTTTGTACCTTTGGGATTCTCTCTGTCACCCTATTACTTGCTCTGCTAAGAAATTTGGAGGGCAGTCCAGATCCCATTTACAACTACGACAAAACTCTAGCTGAAAAAAGTCCCACCACCATTTGAAATGCTCATTTTGACTACCAAAAGAGAAAAAAGAAGCCATAATAAAAACTAATCTGTGTAAATTTGAATTCTATATGTAATAAACTCCACCAAAATCCATTCTCCTGCTTTGCTAAGGCACCAAAATTATTGCACATATGACTTTACAAAGGTATCTTTTACTGTTAGTTTAGAATTTTGTTTTTTCTGAGCCATAAATAAATTAATTTAAATAAATTAATATAAAATGCAAAATAATTTCACATTAGAATTATTATATTTTAATGTATAAGAAAAAAAGCCCTTTAAAGTTTATATTCATGCACTATATATAACATTTACTTATAAATTTGCAAATTCTGAAAAGGCAAATGCGTAATACAATTAATACTCAAAGAAAATCTGAGTTTGCGCTAGGGTTTTTTTCCTTACTGTTTTAGCCCTTCAACAGGTATTAGTTTAAGTGGGTTTTACTGTCTATTTTACAGACATACCAGTAGAAAATGAAACATTTAAATATGCAAGCTTTAGCTAATCCTCCAACACACAGCCTATGGACTTGGTAGGATTATCCCTTATTATAATGCTGTTAGAACTGATACAAAATTGCAGTGAGATTAAACACAAGAATTTCTAAAAATGCATCCCACTGTCTCCTCCATTTTATCCTGCAAAAATATTTAACATTTTGAAGCATTCCTTTAAGAGTCTCAAAAAAATAATTGGCGCAGAATTCTAACATTTATATAATCATGCAGCATTACTTTATGCAGTAGACACTATATGTAACATTTAAAGCTAGAACTGTTCCCCTCAATCTAATGCAGCATTCTAGACATTGAGGAAAACAGTGGAATATTTTAATATATTTTCTGATTTGTTGGAAAACCCATCATATTGGAAAACCATGCAAAACCACCACACACTATTTCATCATATGTGGAAACACTATTTTGTTTTTTCATTTAAACATTTTAGAGCTGCTGTATTATTAAAAGTCTCATCTTCTTCCTTATCATGAGCTGCTAAATTTCTTTTCAAATATAATACTGCTAGTTAAGGATCCACTCCACTGAGGGACCCAAGTTCATTTGCATCCATTGGCTATGCTAAATGCTCAGCCTAACAGATGGGAATCTAATTGCAGACCTGTTGTCTGGACATTGTTAACAAATGCAGAAGTAGCAATATACAGGGCTTTTTGGAACTGAATTTGGTCTGGCAGCAGGGGAACTCCAGTTAATTACCAACATCTGAATTTCTTGCTTAATGCAGGCAAAGGCAAAAATAGAAGTACTCAGACTCAGAAGGACTGAAAACTGATCAGAAAAAACACAGACATTAGATCACCCAAAGCAGCTGTTCTGGAAAGCTGGGATGAGGGTTCCATGACTATACAATGCAAAACTCCATTTTTGTGAAGTGGCTTCCATGTGAGAAAAAGAGACAACTGTAAATACAATCATGTAAAGAATATTAAGCTTGCAAAGAAAGACACCGTCTATAGTGATACATCAACTCTAAACATCATAAATTGAGGTATTCATATTAGACTCAACAGAGCTCTAAAAGGCAAGATTCTTTGGTGGTTTTGCTTTGAGTCTCAGAAGCAGCAGGGAGACGAAATTGTCTGCAGAAAACATTCGAATTACCAAAATCTGTATAGAAGTACTCAGACTCAGAGTTAAATGAAATATTTTCTTTGTTAAATGAAAAGGGATTTGCTCTTGTAGAAAATTATTTCTGTTGTTTTCACCCCAACTCCTCAAAATGCTGAAAGAGAAACCAAAACTATTGTGGCAATGTTTACAAACTAACACATCCTCACACCTTTTGTTGTGCTGCAAATGGAGACCAGTTTTCTATGGCACTTCCCTGTTCAAACAACTCTCTCGAGCAATTATGTATTTCCAAAGCACTCAACCCTGTCATTTTTTAATAATTTGACTTTCCTGGTTTTTTTTACAGGGTTTCTGTTGTTGTTGTTTGGGATTTTTGTTTTGTTTGTGAGGGTTTTGTTTTGGGGTTTTTGTTTGGTTTTGAGTTTTTGGTGTGGTTTTGGTTAGTTGGTTGGGAGTTTTCTAAGTCAGGCATCTAGAAACACACCAAGGTCTGTATCCATCTCTCTTTCAATGTTCATGTGCTTTTATGCAAAAGGCCTATCAGGAGCCTGGAAACCTACACAGTGCTGTAATATCCAAGTAGAACCTATAAAAAACTCAATTTTTTCACTCTGTCAGATTACATTTTGATGGATGACAGCTGGTAGAGCCTCAAAAAATAACAAAACAGAGGTAGCATTTAACAAATCCAACAGTCTAGAAATCATATCTTTTTCTCAATGACAACATTAAAGAAGAAGGAAACCAGGCTGTTTCCATGGAATTAATAACTGGATCACAAAGATTTCACTGATTGACTTCTAGACAGCAGATGAAGGGTCTGAAGATGACACCCACCATGCTGAACCCACCACTGGGTTGTTTTATTCTAATAGAGTCTAAAATTCTCTGCAGATTTTCTGGTTTCATTAACTGAAATTAATTGCTGTTCAATCTCAGCCTCTGCTATGGCACAACTTTTCAGGTATCAGAGGCATAGAAAATGACAGACATTTGTTTTAATGACAGGAAAGTGATACCAAGAAGTCATGTGGTGTTTCAGAAAATGCAGTTATTGTTCATGAGTGAGTTTCAGGTTTTAATACTATTTTGAGCTGCCTGGAATTATTCTGCTGAAGACTATTTGGCCAAAACAATCTGATAAACCAGATAAAACACAACAGTACTTTGTCAAGGCTTTAAAAAAAAAAGAAGTAAAAAGTCACACACTGAACTTGATACAAAGCCTCCAGAGTCAATGGAAGGACTGTACACCATGCTACAGATAACATAACCTGATGTAAGGATCTGTTTCACAATTTCTTAGAGTCACAGAATCACAGAAAGGCTTGGGTTGGAAGGGACCTTAAAGACCATCTAGTCTCAACCTCCTGCCAGGCACAGGGATGTCACACACTACATTTGTAGCTCATCAACTCATTGGAGCTACTTACAAGAGCAGCACAGCCCAAGGAGGCAAGCATCATATACCTAAACACAAAATGGGATATTATAAGCAAACACAATTTTCATTCTGTTTCCTGCTTTATTCAGATTGCCTCATATACAAATTTCATGAACATTTTAAAACATGCATTTCTTAAAGATATCAGTGGTACCCATTCCAGTTACAGCCTGCAATCAGTTAAAATGATATTAAATAAATTCAAAATATTAGAAAACGATGTGAATATTCACTGTAAAATACATATAGTGGAGGAAAAAGGGATCACCCCAACTAGAATCTTAAATAACCATTAAGATTTGTCACTAAACACATACTTTGCTACCCAGCATATTTAATTTGACTAACTCTTCTTGGTTTTAATGAGCTTTCATAAGAGCATAGGGAAATTGAACTGTCACGATTCAGAGACATTTTTATTTCTTTGCTTGTGTGGTTGAAGTCCCTATTCTCAGCAGTGCTTTTGCTCTTTTATTTTTTATATTTCCTGAACACTTCATCCTTTTAAAAGTAATCCATTTCTTTATCACCCTTTTTGAGCTCAGGCATGCTGCAGACAGTTGAGTGACGAAGATGACGTGGATTGGAGGTGTTTAGCTTTGTAATTTCATCCTTGAATTTTGTGATTACTAACAGGACAACTTTTTTAATTTGCTCTTTTGTCTCGATTCCCCTGGCTGACAATCTGCTCTGTGAGCTAGGCTTTTTAATCAATCACCTAGATAATCAAATGTCACTGGCTATCTGCTCCGTGTAATTACTTTTGCAATTAAAAATCCACCTCAAGTTGCCTCATCTAATTAGAGGGATGGGCAGATTTTCATCGAGATTGATTTTTTAATAAATATTGACTTAAAATGCCATAATCTCATCATATTCTTTCATTTTCTTTGTACCAAAAATCAAACAAATGGAAGAATTAACAAGCAGAAAGATTCATAGGACTTCAAAGGCTTTTGCTAGTTGAGACATACAAAATTGTGCTATACAGAAGCCTAGCTTATCTCAGTCTAATAACACTCAAAAGCTCCTACCTTTTATTAGAAAAAGAACAAAGCAGTTGCACCATTATATATTTCACTTTCTGAAGTATTCCAAATTAAATGAATAAACTCTATACTTATAATTATATTATGACAAAAAATGTTGCATAAGTTTTACTATGAAGTACCACGTATTTCAAAAGTAATTCACTTCAAATAAATAATAATATTGGGAATTCCTGTTTCTCCAATACACCTACCAAGATGTGGTTTTATTTATTTTTCCCTAAAGAGCAGTTAATTTGAGTATGCTTTTTATCCCTTTGCATCAATAAAACTACAACATCCACATTTTACTGATCACCAGGAAAATAAGGTTTGTAGCAAATAGCTGTGTAGAAAAGTAGAAGCAATATCCCAGAAAGAGCTGAAAGATCCTACCTTTATACATAGGAAAGGAGAATATTTTTGAATCTATTAAAATATTGATAAAACAGCAAAACAGTCTGGAAGGCATCACCAGGAATAGAGCCTACCCTCTTTTTCTTATTTCTGACATGGAGTTTTTCTCTGCCTGACCTTGAACACTATGAACTCCTTGAACCTCAGGAGGATGTTTCAACAGCAGCAGTAGCAGGTCCTGGTGGTGCCAAGACCAACACTGCACTTGAAGAAACACAAGTCCTTGTGCCTGCAGGAGCCATACCCTCCCTGGGGCTCCTGAGGTGTTAGAGCAGCACTTCTCCTCTCCTGCAGCTGCAGGGCCATGCCAGGCAGGCAGGACAGCTTCCCAATTCCTTCCCACCCCCTGTGGGAACTGTTAGTACTTGGGGCAGACCCTTTTGTCAAAGGGATGCAGAAATTTTGCCTGTCTTGTTATCACTGTGCTTGGTGTTGCCTTCTGACACTTCTCTGGAACACACCCAACCTTGTTTAAGTATACAAAGATACAGATGGCAAGACAAAACTGCACAGTGACTCATCCATGAACACAGGAGAAAATTTGTGTCAGTCAACAGTAGATGAATGTTCCATCTTATTTGCTAAAAGAAGCCAGTTTGCCTAATAGTTGTTGATGACCCCAAGATAAGCTCTTTAACGTATATATGTGCCTCAGTCATCCAGATCTCTACAAAGCAGTTATTATCGTTTTAAATGAATGAACAAACTCTGAATGTGCTATCCTATTCAGATTATAATGATGGAACAGGATACCACAATTACAGCTGCTGGAGGAGTATGCTGTGCTTTATACTGCAGCCAGGTCCAGAATATGGTATTTCCACTGGAAACATCAGCAGGTAAAGAGAGCTTCACAATACCTGTTGAGATATTCATTAACCTCTGATTTGCTACCAATAAGAATATATAATTTCAACAGTCATACAAGGTATTTTTCACTGTAGTACAGGGGTCTGAACTACAATACTTCTCTCAAGTGAAACACTCAGTTCCTTGTTTCCTCCTGATGAGAGTGGGCTACCCCAAACCAAGAGAACAATAACCACCAGATTCTGAAGGGGATAAAGGGGGAGGAAAGAATATAATCCAGTCCCTTTTAGATTAACTACATGAAGTCCCTATTACAGCAGTGCTACCAGTCTGGTAACAATATCACAAGCACTTTACAGTGAATAACAACGCTGTGGTTGTGTCAAGCAAAACAGCACTGGCATCTATGATGCCCATACATTGCCAATACATTTACTTTTGTTGGCTACAAAGCAAAAATGAAAGTAATTGCATCTGGGAAAAAAATAACTCTGCTCAATGTCCTGAATCACAGTATGCTGAGCATGCTCTAGCCAAAGCAGCTCCCTGTCAGTGGTCTGGAATCTTTGCTCTGGATCAGCCACCTTGACATCATTTCCCAGCCCTTCTGTCCAGAGCTCAGTTTCTGTCCCTGTAGTGACCAGGGAAAAGCAGATGTACGTGGCACCTCTGTCTTCTCAGCAGTCATTGAATGCCACCCTGCAGAGGCCTGAGGAAGAGGCTAGAAAGGGCTGTGGACAGAGGAGGAGGCGTTTCAGGAGATCTGCAAGCCATTTGGTTCTCTGTTTATTTGGGGAAAGGAATGCAGATACTAATCAGGCTCTTGGGTTCAGCAGCAGATGTGAAAGTTGCATGCAAATATGCCTTCTCTCCCCCTTACTAGCAGTATACATCTTCCACACAAAGGCCATCCATATTTACAAAGACTGCATTAGGCCTGGAATTTACATCCTCAGAAAGGAGGGGCTGAATAAGTGCTGTGCACTCTTGATGGGAGGTGCCTCAGGACAAGAGCCTCCCACACTATTTCAAGTCTCAAAGCAAGTGGTTTGTAATTTTTGGGGTTTGTTTGTTTGTTTGTTTGTTTTGAAGAGGGGAATCTTGCTAACATCTTTAATTTCAGTTTGGAAACAGAATCAAACCCCGAAACAACTGCAGCTTCACATATGTCCCCTGACTCCCTCTGTGGAAGCTGTGCAGATCTGACTATGTAAACACCTGAGGTTGTAACTGTGTGCAAAAAGTGCAGGAAGGAAACTTTTTGAATCATCCAGAACAACAAGTCTTACAGAAACAACATAAATGCAATTCCCTGGAAGACCTTTTAAGCGCCTTCTCTTGTGTATCAATATTCTGTCCTTTCACAAAAGTAGTATAAAAAGTAGAGTAACGTTCAGGTGCATCTGAAACAGATTAGTTAGGTCCCTTTTCTAGGGTGGAGCAGAATTTAGAAACAAGGGTTCAATGTATTTCTAAATCCCTAAGTGGGAAAACATTCTGAAAAGAGACCTGCTGCAGGTAAGGACATGCAGCCCTGTCAGATGTGACCAAGTCAGCTTTTAAGATGAAGCTCCAGCTAAACCGACAGGTAAGAAGTTCCATCTTTAGGTGATTTGTCCAGACAGCACATAACTTTACTACAATTATATGCTCCTCTATCCTGGCACAGCATTCCCACACACTGTGGAGACATGCTTTGCTGTTAGCAAGTGTGCATTTAATATCCTCACCCTGAAAGTAAACTCTATGGCATCTCTTAAATGCGTAGAAGCAATTCAGATGGCTCTTCTGGAATTAATTCACTGGAATTTGCCTAATGATTTGAAAAGATTCTTTAGAACAAAGATTTAAGAGTTGCCAGCATCGATTTTTATCTCTAGCAGAGAAGTCCTTGACAAGTTCTTAGCAGCATACCTTCTTCTTGGTATACTTCAGAGCATTCAGTGTCTCAATAAAATCGTTATTATAATGTGTTATGTAAAGTACTTACTCTTCTTGCACTTGGCAATAATGCTATAATTTTTCTCAACAAGACAGCCTACTAATGTAATAAATTTATGGTAAAATAGAAAAGGAAGATTAAGAATTGTTTTACACTCTGTGGTATAAGATTCCTAGTTATATTAGCATTTTGAGAAGGATTTATTTGGAGATTGAGGATTAATTCCCATGAAATCATTATACAAATTTCAAAATGTCAACTACTTTGATAGAGCTTATGATTTTATCTTCTTATTTTGACAGGCAACTGTGTAAAACAACTTCTGTGCAGAAGCAGCACAGGAATAAAGCAAGGGTAGGATAAATAAAGACAGAATGATCCTCACAGGTTTTCCGATCAGCTGTCTTTTTATTCTGATTACTTGTAGGACAGAGCAGTAATAGACATTTTCCTTTGCACAAAATAATAAGAGCAGTACTTATCGCTTGTTGCCTACAGCTAGTGGCAAAAGGAAATTAGAAAAGTCCAATGAAGCTGAGTAGTAATTAATCATCATACAGTGGTGCCTGTCAAATCAGAGGGGTCTTTCCAGCTGATAATGCTGCCCAGCACAATTTAGACTGATAGAAATTAGAATTCTTTTTCCTCTGGCAAACACCAAAAATACTAGAGTTAGCACAAATGTGGCCAACTGCTCACTTCAATGACTGCCTGACCTATTTACAGCCAACGTCTGCATTGAGTTTAGCTCAACACAGATTTGAAGAACACCACTCATTCCTCACAGCAAAAAATAGAAGAGTATCATTCACAACTACTCTGCCTATAGTGGTTAAACAGCACTAAACTCCTGGCTGATCATTATTTTTTTTTAATGCGAACATTTAAGTCTTTGCTAAAAGAGAAAGGAGAAAAATTCTTTTATTCAATGTGAACTTACTGCTTTTCTCCAATTCACAAGAAAGAAACAACAAAGCTCACACAGACGACTCAAACTCTTTTAAAGTGAACTAAACAAAAGAGTCAAGAGTGTCCCCTTCTCTCACTGATGGGCTGCCTCAGCACAGCTGGGGAGAAACACAATCATTAGGGGGATCAGGGTTTATTTTTGCCCAATGCAGCCAGAAGAGTTTTGCTGCTGACTTTGACAGACACGTTGCTGAGTCCTGGTGAGACGAGGCCCTGACCTGGAGCTGCCCAGGCACGGATGGGGCTGAGCAGAGAGCTGGGAGGTGCTGCCATGGGGCCCTTGCTCTGTGGAAGACATGGGAAAACAAACCTAAAGAAAGGCCTCCAGGAATGAAATGCCAAAGAAAATGAGCAAAACTCAGTCACAAAATGTTAAGACCCAAATATTTCTGCTGTGGCTCTCTTAAAACCAAGCACATTAATGTTATGAAATAAATCCAAGGCAGGCTAGAAGACAAGGGCTACCCACTCAAGGAAAAGTCCACCTCTTACATTACATATGAGCAAGCTGCCATAAAAATACCAGCATAGCACAGTGACAGAAGCCAGCAGGCTTTGTTAGCTAAAACTGTGTGTTATGCTGCTATAGCCAGGGCAGGGAAAAAGTTTTACATGCACACAAAGAAGGACCCAATATATTAGGGTTTGCATTTGAATAATATGGCTGTATTTCTTGCTTTTCTTCATGGAAGGAAGGGATTCCATATTGTCACAGAAAGTGTGCATGCATGGGTACCTCTCTGACAAACCAGCTTTGTGAACATAAAGGCCCCATAAATCTGATTCTGTGTATCTCAACTTTGGGGGAGTAGAGGAGAGCACAGTGTGTGCAGATAACAAAATTAACATCTGAAAAACACTTTGTTTTCCTTTCATCTGAGGTATAACACAGATTCATTAGGAGATCTGCATGCTTCTGTACCTTTCCCCTTAATATTAGAATGAATGAGTGCTATTTACATATGTCATTAGTGGGAAAATCCCCCACAGAGGAGCGTACTGAATCCTAATTTGCACTGAATAAAGTGCTTTATGATGTAAGACTGTCAGGCACCCCTGGTCGGTGCAAATGAATGTTTAATCATCACAAAGAGTTAGACATGACATAGTGCAAAATACGTCAGGCAGAATCACAGCCAATATGAACTTCCAATGCTCAATGACTCTTTGATCAGTATAATCAAAATGCATCTCAGCAACTGAAATGTTGCAAAAGTAACAAAATGCTGTCTTGTGATGGTGGAAATTAAACTTATTTCAAACACTAACACTTAGGGAGAGTGTGCATGACTTGGTGAGTAAATGCAACAAGTCTGGAGGTAATAATGGCAGCATTTCACATTTTCCCACTGTGATTAAATGGACCGTGTCCCACAATGTGGGTGGGGATTTATAGAGTTACAAACCCTAGAGAGACAGCACCCCCACCCAATCCTTTTCCTAAAGGTTTCCCATCCCTGGAACCACAGACCTGCTGGTACAGCCATGCGTTAAGCAATCGAAACAACAGCATGAGCTCAACACACTCTTGACTAATACTCTCAATGATCATTTTTCCCCTTGGTATTTTGCTTCTGTATACATAGAGCCCCTCCTGTGACCCTCATCAAATTCTGTGACCTGTGTAATACAGGAAATCAGGCTACAGGGCTTACAGTTGCTGTTGACACATAAACAGCAGAATCCCCTTACATGGCAGATAGCAGCCATGCTATATCATCAACAGTAGCCTTCACAACAGATAAATTTAACACAAAAACATTAATTCTCCCTATGAAAAATTCGCTCTTAAGGAAAATATGCAAAGAAAGCCATGGCAGATATTTTACCTTCCTTACAGAGAAAGCTTAGTAGTACCAAAGGATAATTTTTAAAAAAACCCCACCAAAAAAAACCTAACCAAAACAAAACAAAAAAAAACCCCAACTCAAAACAAACAAACAAAAAACCCCCCCAAAAAGCAGTGAAATAATTTTGTTTTGTGGAGACTTAATTCTAAAACATTTGGGCTTCCTAATTTTTTTTTTCAATTGTTCGTGATTCTGCATGGTCTGAAGAGAAATACCAAACTCTTGTTGGTTCCACTGGTACCAGATCAGGACCATTATTCAAAATTTACCCCTGTGAAAAAGTCCAGGCCCATCTGTCACAGAAGTGGTCATCCACAGATGTCAGAGTCAGCAGCACAAGATGACCTGCACTCCCTCTGAACTCCCTGCTAATAATTTTGTCTTTGAATAATACAAGTTTTCAATATTGAAAGAATTATCTCAGATTTCATTATCTATATAAATCTGGGAAATAGCCACACATAGACTTTTATATGTAAGACATTGGAGCAAAAACCTGTAGAAACAGATTACTGTTTTTACACAAGATGCACAAAAATTCCTCAGTCAATAAAAGATGAGGAAAGAGGACCTCAGACATTATTCAGTAATTGCATAGATGATAAAATAATCTCAAAGGCACAGGAGAATGTCTTTATGAAAGAAACAACAGAGTGTGTCCAGAAAATTATTGGAAAGGAAAAACATTTAAACAGCCTAAGTATTTGAATAAGGATGTGAGAAGTTATTTAGGTCACCATAAGATAAACTGCATATAAACCAAACATATTCATTCTTTCCCCTGCTCTTCCTAAATTAAGTATGCATTTAAATCCCAGGGAAGGCATTTCCAAGGCAGGGTTCTATAGAAATAGGTGCCCAGACTGATAATACACCCTACTCATAAGTTACATACTGGCTTAGCTGTGAAGCAAAGTAGACTTCATGCTGCTCTTGACCATTCTGTCACTGTAAGTATTCATGTATTTAAAATCAAGCCCACACAAGCATTTTGCTGAACTGGAGCTTTACAGCAACTTAGGATCAAAGTTTGAGTGTCATGAAAGCACATGACTTCCCTTCCAGAGGGCAGTAGCTTAAAATACTTGCAGTTTAATGCTAAGAAAATTTAATGGAACCCTGTGAGTGAAAATAGATCCCCTCAGCCCTCAGAAAATGTAAGGTTGGACTGCTGCCTTGTCCTTCACACTCCCTCCACTCCTTTCTTTGTAAGCTTTACTGTGGTGGTCAGCATGACACAGGCAGTACAGGGAGACACTTTGCTCATAACAAATCCGTCCAGAAGAATTCCCTCTCCTTGTGGATAAAACGTGAGCAGCTGTTATCCTTCATTACTGTCTCCTAGTCTGATGCTACAGAACTGGGTGTTCAGGGGCTGGTGCTCAGAGCAGCAGCAGTGCACTGTCATTGCAAGGCACAGACAGAAGAACTTGATAGTGTCCTGCCCAGTCTGCCTGAGGAACCTCCCTTGTGAAGGCAACATGCAGGAAAGACAGCTTTTCCCTGTTCAAACATATCCCTTGAGCTTTGATTTCCACATTGTTTCAAGCAATATGGCATGACAAGGGACCCTTATTAACATCTTTGGAAGTCAAAATCTCATAAATCATTAGGTGACCTGTTACTGCCTTTACACTCATCCTTTGCAGGTGTCACACAAGAATCAGCTACTCAAACTTCCCAATTTAATGACACTACTCACTCCACCAGGCCTAGCTGGCTGAAATGAAAAGTGAGAGAGAGAGAGACAGGCTGAAAGAGGCAAGAAGGAAGTAAAACAAAACACAAATTTTTTTCTCATTAGGAAGCCATATAATGTTAAAGTAGGCAGCATCTGAAAGCATACATTTATAATGATCCAGTCTACATGAATACCATCTTTCCTTCAGGATACTGTTAGCCAGTTCTCTTGTATTCAACCCTACATTTACATATAGATTGAACCTTTCTAGAAAGCAATTTTACGCATTTTGTCTTAATATTTTTCTCATTAGCATTGCACATAGATTAGGCTTCTTGAGAAGGAAGAGACATACCTGGATATCATTGGCACTATTTCTAGATATCGTGTTTGCTTTTGAAGAAAAATATGTAATAAAAGACTTATAAGCACAAGACAGGTCACAAGTGAATTTTCAAGAATCAGATTAAAAAATAATACAGAAATTGCTCTGGTGCTCTTAAAACAAACACTTCCTTAATTATCTCCTCTGGTGAGAAGTAACAATAGAAGGAAAACAACAGCAAAATTGCCTGTAAAACAAACTTCTCTCACAGGGCTTAGTACTTCAGCAAGGATCATTACTCCTAATCAATCAGAGCATTTAATCATATGCTTAAGTTTAGGCTTACAGATAAGCATATGTATAGTCAGATAAGACTAGGTATTGTGCTGAACTGGGGCTGAAGTACTCAGCATCCAGCAGGATTACCCTGCACTGCTGAAATCTAAATTTTCTTCATGTCTTATTTGCAGACTGGGTGTAGGATTCAAATTAGAGGAAGGATTAAGGGAAAAAAAAGTCCTCATGATAGCAGGGCCAGGCTAAGCAAACATTTCATATACACACCAGCAGAAAGATGAAAGGAAAGCAGCTGCCCTTCCACGGTCAGAAATTCTTATCTGTTGACCGAACCTTTGTTAGTTTGAGAAAGCACAAGTGGTCTGCATTGGCGGAAGGTTCAAAGCAATTTTTTTAATAGATAATGCAATCAAAAGTCTGTCTGTCGAAATATTTAGAAGAACAAGATATCGCTTTAACCCCTCTACACCTGAGACCTTTGTCAAAGACTTTAAGAAGTGCCTTACACTTGTTTATGTTTTTTATCTTTAATAGGCTTCTGCATTTTTCAAAGATTAGCGTCTTGTGAGCTCCTTTGAGCAAAAGATATATTCTGTAACTTTTAGCCAGTACTTCTCTATTGCCTTCTTCAAAGGAGTTGCATATGAAGGTATGCTACCAAATTAAAAACCAACATGCAAACCACAAGTCAGCTGTGGTTTTTGTTGAGGAACATGAGGTTCGGGTCTGCCTGTAGCTGGTGCACATTCAAAACAAAAAATTGATTAACCCAGGCAACTTACTAGAGATAAGGTAAAATGTTCAACACCTTTAAATGCCAATTTGAGAATGGAGAACAGTGTTCTGTCTGTTATAATTACCTCAATATTCACATCTTCTTAGAAAGAATGGTGAAGAAGACAGGAACTCCAGAGAAGAATTTCCCTGTAAAAATTTTAACATTTCAGCAAAAGTGGATGATTTCTGAGATTAAATCATGCAGAATGGAATCTTGCAAGTTCCCAGGATAAAAACCAATGGAACAGGATTAATATATTCTGTGTAGACTTACAGCAGAGGAATTTGGGCACAGGAGAATAGTCAACTGCCATCTCTTTAGTCTTATATTTACAGTACTGGAAGGGTTCCAGAAAAAATAAATTCAGTTCCTGGGTCTGCCACTTCATCTCCCTACTTACAGGCAGGGGCAGTCCTGCGTGCCTTTCTTAAGAAGTGGCTCAAATGACAAAGAGCAGTAAATGTTATTATTCCATTCCAGCTCTACTACTGCCTTTCATTCATTAACTGCTCCTGTTATTGACTACCATCCTACTTTTTTTTTTTCCCTTTTATCCAAACATATTCCAAATACACTGGTTATGCTATATATGCTACTTTCTGACAGACCATGCTTTGGGTTTTGTTTCTAATTAATCACTACACAGGTGTATTTGTTGTCACTGATCCACTCAACACATTCAACATACCTGTCCAAGTTTTCTAAGCTATTTGCAGCAAAAGTAACTAATCTTTTTCCATAGCTTATAACATTTCAAAAGGAAGTGATGTCATTCTGGTTATCCTTCTGCCTTTTGTAATGGCCTTGCTGGCTCAAAATATATAGCTTCTCAATGCTTTATATCTTCACTCCTGAAGCCAAAATTTGCTCTGCTACAAGTACAGCTCCCCTGAATCCATTTAAGCCAAGACTGAGTTTAGCCCCTATGCCAATAAAATTTCCATTTGTATTAAAAT
>VYZP01074149.1:0-29548 GCA_013400635.1 Hypocryptadius cinnamomeus | reverse complement strand
TCCATTCCATTCCATTCCATTCCATTCCTGCAGCCAGCAGGTACCTGGGCCTCTGCCTGCCCTGGGACATTTGCAAACCCAGAGGGACCTTTCCAACAGTGCTTGAAGCTAACACTGATATGGGTTTTCTATACCACAGCAGGTAGAGGTGGAAGGAGAGAAGCCTGACAGCTTCCAGTACCAAAATCCCCCACCAAACTCCAGTAATTTTATTCAAAATCACTGATTATTTTGCTCCACACAAAGGAGATTTTGGTGAAGAGTCCTGTCTGTAGATTCCCAATTTCACACACTTTTTAGTACAAACTGTTGGACTTCACATAAATGAAGGGTCATTAGCAAGGAGAGGACAGGGATCAGTCTCAGGGCTCAGAAACATCTCCAGCCCTCAGCTTCTCCGGGCTCTGACTGTCCACACACATAGGACAGGAAGGACCCCCACAAAAGGATCAAACATTGGGATTAGGTTAGACTGGATTAGAATAGATTGGATTGGATTGGATTGGATTNGGATTAGAATAGATTGGATTGGATTGGATTGGATTGGATTGGATTGGATTGGATTAGGTTGGGTTGAGCTAGGTTGGGTTGGGTTGGATTGGATGGGGTTGGGTTGCATTGGGTTGGATTGTATTGGTTGGACTGGAAGGGATTGGATTGGATTGGACTGGACTGGACTGGACTGGACTGGACTGGGTTGGGTTGGGTTGGGTTGGGTTGGATGATCAGAGCAGCTGCCCACCTCAGCTGTGCTTTTGGAGTGTGACATCTCTGGAGATCTTTAAAGCCCCCCAGCATCTCCAACCAGCCTGTGCTTACAGAATCAGAGAACCAGAGAATATCCTGGGCTGGAAGGGACCCACAGGGATCATTGATCCAGCTCCTGCCCTGCCCAGACACCCCAACAATCCCACCCTGGGTCTCCCTGGCAGCGCTGTCCAAAGGCTCCTGGAGTCTCTGGCAGCCTCAGGGCTGGGACCATTCCCTGTGCAGTNAGCCTCAGGGCTGGGACCATTCCCTGTGCAGTCTGGGCAGTGCCAGCACCTCTGGGGGAAGAACCTTTCCCTGAGATCCAACCTAATCCTCCCCTGGGCCAGCTCCAGCCATTGACCTGTCACTGGTCACGAGAGTGAAGAGATTGATGCCATCCACTGCTCCTCTTGAGGGTGCTGAGGACCTCACTGAGGTCCAGCCTCAGTCTCCTCTCCTCCAGCTGAACAAACCAAGTAGCCTCATATGGCCCCTCCAGACCCTTCCCTATCCTTGTGGCCTCCTTTGGACACTCTCTAGTGGCTTAATGCCTTTTTTACGTTGTGGGCCCCAAAACTGCCCCCAAAACTCAAGGTGAGGCTTCCCAGACCGAGCTTAGATCAGACATTTAAGCCCAGCTGGCACAGGGGAGTGACAGGAGAGCAAACCCCGTGTTCCACGCACTGCTGCTGACTGTGCTTTGCCCCGGACAGACCATCCTGGACCACATGCACCTCAAGTGCAAGTGCCACGGGCTCTCGGGGAGCTGCGAGGTCAAGACCTGCTGGTGGGCCCAGCCCGATTTCCGGGCCATCGGGGACTACCTGAAGGATAAATACGACAGCGCCTCGGAGATGGTGGTGGAGAAGCACCGCGAGTCCCGGGGCTGGGTAGAAACTCTCAGGGCCAAGTACGCGCTTTTCAAGCCGCCGACGGAGCGGGACCTGGTCTACTACGAGAACTCCCCCAATTTCTGTGAGCCCAACCCGGAGACGGGCTCCTTTGGGACGAGGGACAGAACGTGCAACGTCACCTCCCACGGCATCGACGGCTGCGACCTCCTGTGCTGCGGGCGGGGCCACAACACCCGGACTGAGAAGCGCAAGGAGAAGTGTCACTGCATCTTCCACTGGTGCTGCTACGTCAGCTGCCAGGAGTGCACGCGGGTCTACGACGTCCACACCTGCAAGTAAGCACAGGTGGGTCTCCAGTGGTGGAGGTGGCTCCAGAGCAGGGCCGAGGGCTCCCTCAGCCCCATGGTCAGCCCCACATGTGGCCTCACGCTGCAGAGGATGGCACAAAACTCCTGGTGGCCCCGGCCAGGGCACCGAGAAGGCTCTGGGCACCTCACCCAGGTGAGGTGTGACTGCTGGTCCCTCGGGCAGCATAGACTGCCTGGGGAGGGCAGGACAGGACAGGGAGGGCAAGGGACAGGACAAGGAGAGCAGGGACAGGAACAGGGAGAGCAGGGACAGGACAAGGAGAGCAGGGACAGGACAGGACAGGCAGCAGAGACCAGGGACAGCTGAGTCCCAGCGAGGCACAGCCCCACGAGGCAGAGCTGCTGCCACAGCAGCCCCTGAGCTCCCAGCTCTGTCCTGCTCCACAGGTCCAGCCCCTGCAGGCACCAACACGGGGGCTCTGGTGGAAATGGATTGTTCACAGGGAAAGCTCCCCCAGCTGCTGCTGTCCTGGTCTCAGCAGATGCAGTGGGGAGAGGAAGGAGCCCCCAGCCCAGCCCAGTTCCCTCCTCCCTGCTCTGAGGTGATGCTGGAGAACCAAACCTGTCTGAGCACACCAACAGAGCCCACGGGTGGTCCCTCCTTCCCCCTCCCCTCTGTCCTCTCTGTTCCGCCTGCCCCACATCTCCCATGGAGCACTTCAGGAAGGCAGAGCCCAGAGCTGACCCTCTGGCACCTGGCCCAGGACAAGAGCAGGGCACAGGGCACTGCTGCCACCTCCTACAGGGGACAGCATCGTCCCAGCCCCTCCTCACCGTGCAGCTGCCCAGGAGAGGATTTTAAGGATCAGGGCAGTACCTACTGACTCTGCATTCCCTAACATGACTTCACATCCCAGAGGGAGCTCAGGGATCTCTCTGGGGATGGGTTACCTGCCAGGTGAGCTGCTGCACCAGCCCTGAACGTGAGAGACTCCAGGGAGAGAGGAAATCTGTCCCAGCCTCCTCGTCTGCCTTCCCTCCAGACAGTTGTGGTCCCACAGCACAATGCCAGGCAGAGCCTTCCCCTCCCAGGGGATTTACTGAGCTGTCAGCAATCATCCAGGAAGTTCCTGTGCCACGAGCAGGGATGTGGGCCCCCCTACATCCCATCCCATGCAGCAGAACCAGTGTTTGTCCCCCCCTGCTCCCCAGGCCACCCCTGTCCCTGAGCACATCCCCTCTCCCTGGGTTTACCTTCTCCAGGAGGACTGACCCATGAAATTAATAAATAAATACTCCCTCAGTCCTGGTGGGCTCCAGGACCAACAGCCAGGCTCAAACACACCCCAGACAGTGAACTCCAGGGAGTGGTGGCCACTCGGGCTGGAGCTGCTGCTCCCCTCTCTCTTCTCCTGGGAATGAGCAGCCCCTGGAGCTGCACAGAGCAATAAAGGGGAGAGAGCCCTGGCAGGGAGCAGGGGGGGCCCTGAGGCAGAGCAGAACCCCAGGTCCCTCCCATGCAGACCTCCAGACCCCCTTCAGAGCAGCCTTTGCTCCCAAAAATTCAAATCCCAGAGAGCTCCAAAAGCCTCCCCCAGCCAGAGCCACACCATCCTCTGATATGCATCTATTTAAAGTAAATATTAAATCCATGTCTGGAAAGACTCCCAGTACCCGACTTTAAACAAAATCCCTTCTTTGTTTGTTTGTTTTTTAATCAAGAAAAGGTATTTAATATTAAATAGAACATTTATTGCCTTGTAATTATTTTACTGTAGCCAGGTATCCTAGCACTGAATGGAAGATCTTTTTCCATCAATCTGCTGTATCCAAAGTTTTGTATAAAGTTGTAGAGGTCGATTTTTTTTTATTTTATATTCAGAAAATTTCTCTTTTTATAAGCATTATTTATTATACAATGTATATACTTGAGTTAACTAAGATTATATATTATATAAATATATATATTTGGAGAAAAATATATTTCAACTTCCATTTTTTGTGGTACATCATTAAAGAAAAGGTAAAAATTCAAAAATATGCACTTGCCAGCTTGTGTGGTTTGGCTCTGAGGGTCCTGCTGAACAGCTACAGAGCAGTGGGTCATGACCCAGCTGCTCATGGACAGGGACAGCCATGGAGCCATGGAATCCCAGCGTGGTTTGGGTTGGAAGGGACCTTAAGGGTCACATAGTTCCAACTCCCTGGCATGGACAGGGGTATCTGTTAAAGGAATCAAAACAATGGCAAAAAGATGAGATTTTACAGCTGAATGCTGAGATTTTGGTTCAGGGAGTGCCAGGGCACAGTGTGCACAACTGAGATTCAGCACAGAGTCATGGAACCCCTGGGGCTGGAAAAGCCCTTTAGGATCATGGAGTCCAACCATTCCCAGCACTGCCAAGGCCACCACTGACCCCTGTCCCCAAGTGTCACACCCACACAATCCCTCCAGGGATGGGGACTCCACCCCTGCCCTGGGCAGCTGTGCCAGGGCTGGACAACTTTCCATGAATAAATCTCCCTAATATCCCATCTAAACCTCTCCTGGCCCAGCCTGAGGCTGTTCCCTCTCCTCCTGTCCCTGTTCCCTGGGAGCACAGCCCGATCCCCTCCTCACTGCCCCTCCTGGCAGGGAGTTGTGCAGAGCCACATTAAATTAAGCAATGGATGAAGACCAAATTAAGCAATGGATCAAACCAGGCTCCAGACTTTGCACACTCCCCACATGTGACAGGCTGTCTCTGAATCACCTTCCAACACTCTGGACAGACCAAGGTCCACATTTTCTCACACAAAAACCTATTCTCCTGACCATGAATAATTCTCTGGGCATTTCTGCAGCACCCCCTGTGCATCAGTAATGCTTTTAAGTGCACACAATTTTCCACTGCACTGGCCTCAAATGCACCTGTCTGAAGGGCAAAATAAATATAGAATCTCATATTCTTGCCCTGATCCCCAGATTACTCACAAAGCCATCCCATGGATCCACATGCATGGCCAGGGTGTCTCTGCTGGTGCCACCACCACTGACATGTCCTACCTCACCAGAGCATCTGGCCCATGGAGGGTTCTGGACTTCACAGCTCTGGAGGTGAAGCTCTCCCTGTCTGCCCACCTGCCCCAAACCTCCCTCCACCCCACGCTGTGCCCCCAAAACCCATCCCAGCACCTTCAAATCTGCCTCTGGTCAACAACTCCATTTCAGGGACACATATCTGGAAAGCTGAAGATGAAACAGGGTAAGGAAGGGGGTGAAGAATTCTGCCCTTACATTGAAAGCAATATTGTGTATTTATTATACATTTAAAGCCTCTCTGCCAGGAGGAGCCATGGAGAACACACATGTGGTGGGAAGGTGCTGCCCTTCCCTTGTGCCACCTGCAGGGAACATCTCAGATGGAGATCTTGGAATAGAGGTTGGAGTGGGTCAGGTGTCACACCCAGCAGCCCAGCCTGGTCTTCCAGCCTTCCCCAGGGGTGGGATACTTTCCATGAATAATGGAAATGAATCATTTCCATGGATACCCCCACCCCACACACACATACAGACACACACAGGGCCTCCTCAGCCCTGCAGAGCCCACACAGCTGCAGAATGGGCTGGACCAGAGTCCTCCCACTAACTCCTACTCAGGCTGGGCTAAATTCAATCCATCCACACTCAGGCACACTCTGAGCACCCCTCTGGCAGCAGCAGCAGCCCAGGAGCAGCTCTGCCCCTCACACACACCAGCAGCAGACACAGATGGCACCCAGGTCATCACAAGGAGTTGTGCTTTTTATTGAATCCATTGAATGTGCAATTAAACCAGATATTTATTCATCAATATAGTTCTGGACACAGACACGATAAGGTTTACATCATTTACTCTGAAATATAAGTTACTGTGTGCTGCTGTCACTCAGACTGGCAGAGGGAAGGGAAGAACAAATAAATTCACAAGATCCTACACAAAATGAGAGGGAACCACCACTGGGACTCACAACAGCATCACAACACAACAGCACTGCCAGAGGAGCAGAGTGGAGTGCCTGAAACACTCCAACTGCTGTGAGCACACTGAGGACAACAGGACCTCCACCTGGGCCTGGAAGGACATGGGGCACCCTCCTTCCCTGGGAACACCCCTCTGCATACCACTGCTAGCCCTTACAGTGGGTCTGGTCGAGTTTAGGAAGCTACACTGACTAACATCTGCTAAATGGCTTTGATTTCATGCCCCACCACACTGAGGTATGTTCCAGGAACCTTCTGGAAGAAGTGGAGCCCAGGGGAGCAGCCTCAGCATCTCCCTGAGGCCTCAGGACCATGGGAAGGAGCGAGGAGCAAGGTTTGATACATTCCTTTATTTCAGTGCAAAAACATGGCAACACACATCTCGTGCACCTGCAGAGCTTGGCTTCCTCTCTGTCTCTAAGGAGGAATTTCAACCTTTGGTAACATGGCAGGAAAAAGAGAGAAAATGAGGCTGGAGGATACCAAAGCTGCCAACTACAGGAACTCAGGAAGAGCTGGAGGCTGGAACCAGCATTGCTAAAACTATTGTTGAATTAACAACAAGGTTTGATGCCTTAAATACTAGATTTGGAAATTTCCTCTACTCTGATCAACACTTCCCTGCCCTCTTCCAGTCCCCAGTGCCACCAGCAGTGTCCCATCAGGCCCCAAAATACCTGGATATAAATAAAGTGGCTGCAGCATCCAGGCACTCCTGGAGCTGGACTCCTGTGGGCTCTGTCTGTGGGGCTGGGGTGGCACCACAAAAAGCCTTCACCTGACCAGGATCAGACAGAGCAGTGCTTCAGCATCCCTCCACCAGACTGGCAAGTTTATTGGAAGCCAGGATCTCCTTCCTACTGCAGGAATGCTGGACACAAGTGAGGGTCAGCCCCAGACCTCACAGGACATTGCCCCTGCTCACCCCAAAACGCACAGAGACAGAAGCACAGTGTTCCAGGAGACACTTCCACATGACATCAGAATATGAAGGACAAAGAATAAAGGTACTGTATTGCACTACACATGCAGGTTCCACATGGGGCTCTGGGGATCAGGGGATCATTTCACTTTGTCCAGTGTGTTGAGCACAGAAGAGTAAAGATCCCAGTGTTTGTTCTCCAGGTTGGTCACTTTTCCAGCTGCTGATCTTGCACTTGGTCCACCTTCAGTCTAGGGTAGGGACTCTTGCAAAAGAAGCCAAATCCATCAGGAAAGCATCATGCACATGTATAAAGCATCAAGCACACACTGGAACCCACTCACATGTAGCCAGGATAGATAGTGGTGTGAGTTTCCCCAGCACAGGTACTGCCCTACATGTATTAGAAAGTCATTCTCTAGGAGATGCCACTGTCCCACTGGGCTCAACTACTCCCTGTGGCACCTAAGGGGAAAGAGTAGGACATCCTTCTCTCAGACAGCAGACACAAGAAACCAAAATGCCAGATTTTAGATAAACAACGTGGATTTTAACTCAAGCAGAATCTCTTTTGATTTATTTTAGTTAAAGAAAGGTAAATTTTGGCCCAGTATCTCATGGACACTTTAAAAATCAAGGGTAAATTTAGAAAAGCAGAGAATGCAGGCATGCAGGTTCCCAAACCTTCAGGACCTCCCCCCTCCCAAATTGCTCTAAGAACTGATCAGATACAGCTCTGACAATACAGAGGGGCCAACAAGGAGAGCAGATCCACCCCACTGCAGGCTCCCCTCACAGCAGCTCATTTCTGAGCAGAAAAGAGAACTTCAACATTGTTTTAAAATAAAAGTACTTACGTTCCTTCTTCTCTCAGAAGAGCCAAGAACTTCTTCACCCGATACTCAGGATCCATCTAAACACCAAACCAAACAGATCCCCATTAGTGCCAGAAAATCCTTCAAGCAGCCAAAAAGGAAAGCACAGAATCATGGAATGTCCTGAGCTGGACAAGACCCACAAGGATCATGGAGTCCAACCCCTGGCCCTGCACAGATACCCCAACATTCCCACTCTGGGCATCCCTGGGAGCTCCTGGAGCTCTGGCAGCCTCGGGGCTGGGAACATTCCCTGGGGAGCCTGGGCAGTGCCCAGCACCTTCTGGGGGAAGAACCTTTCCCTGAGATCCAGCCTGACCCTCCCTGGCACAGCTCCAGCCGTGCCCTGGGTCCTGTCACTGTCACAGAGAGCAGAACTGGGGCCACAAAGGCTGCTGGAGCTGTGTTTGCTTGGCCTGAGCAGGGACCAGCCTGGCTGTGCAGGAGCTCTGGAGCTGCCAGGGCAGGCTCAGCCCTGCACCCTGAGAAAAGGTGAGTGGCACAAGCTGTGTGTGTCACAGGGCAGGAGATAGGAGCACACACAGGCTCCTCACACCCACACCCTGCTGCCAATTCCAGCCAGGCACACTCCAAGGCTACTTCCATCCATCCCTTCCCAGGACTGGAGCAGCAAATCAAACAGGAGGAGAGGGACTGAGGATGTTCTGAGGGCTCCTTTCCCCCCAGAGGTGCAGCAGCACCAGGGCAGGGCAGGGGCAGCACAAACTTGAGCCAGAACAAGGCTCCAGAAGGGGCAGCACCGGTGAGTGCTGTGCATCCATCAACCAGGAACAGCCCCAGGGAGCAGCCCTGCCTCCCCCAGGACAGGGACAACAGAGATGGGGGTTCCTATTCCCCAAATAAAGCAGGCAATATTCTGTGGTGATCTTTCAAAGTTCCCATAAAAGTTAAGATACATTAAAGACAAGCAGCTTAGATTAAGTTTTATTTATGCTGATTAAGCTTTATTTATGCTAAGCAGAAGTTACCAAATCAGGAAACCCTGGAGGTGCCAGAAGGGGCTTTTGGGAACACTGCCTGACTCATCCAGCCTCAGGAGGAGACCTTGGCTTTAGGAGTGCTGCCAGCAAGGTCCAAGAGCAACAACACAGGCAGGGAGAGGAAGCAGAAGGAACCAGCCCCCAGCCATGGAGAGAGCCCAGCAGCAGCCAGGGCAGGCTGAAGCCAGTGTGGGACCCAAGAGCACTGGAGGTGGCCCTCTCCTGCAGCCAAGGCCACTGCAAACAGATTCACATGGCAAACCCTGAGTGTAGCCTGGGATCAAAGGCACAGAATCATTCCAGGATACTCAGTGTACACAAATGACCAAAGGATGTCATTTGTGACACAAAACACAAGCAGCTGGACATTGAAGAAAGCAAAGAACAGCAATAACAGAGGTTGGGGGAAATTAGGCTGTCAGAAATTGTGGGGTTACACAGCTCATAAACAAGGTGACAATTCACCCAGGGCACCAGAGCAGTTCAGGTATCCCAAGAAAGGATTTTGATATTGAGGGTCTGGTTCACTGTGACTTTAGTGTGAAACACACTGGAAGTTATTTGACCAGCTCAGGAATCCCTACAGAGAGCTGAGGGTGGGGTCACTGCTTTAACAAAACCAAACCCACCACTAGATTCAGAGGAAGACACTATGTGCACATTTTTTACAAACAATTCAGTCACCTGGCATCTAATCAGCTGAGCTCTGAGAAATTTCATCCATCACTAGGAATTCTTAAGTGATTTCAGACTGAAACCTCCTGAGAAGCTGTGGTACAGCTCAGTGAAAACAAGATGCAGTGCTGGATTTCTTACCTAGTGCAATTGTGCTTTCCTGTAAGAGCCTGGCAGATCCCAGCTCTCTGTGGGTTCCAGTGCTCAGATCCCAGCTCTGTTCCCTGAGAGCCTGCACTGCTCTCCTGTATTTATAGCAGTTCAGCAGATGGAGTCATGGAAACACCTCAGACCTTTTGGAACAGAGCTGGTTCATATTTAGCTGCCATATGCTGTTACCTCTGCTGTTACACAACCACCTGAACCCAGTGCCAGAGCAGGAACCACCCTGCTGCCAGCCCTCCATGGACAGCAAAGGGACACCCTCAGTGGCTCTAGGGACAGTGGCAGCACTTCCTGCTTGATGTTCAGTGTGTGAGAAAGGGCACAGTCCCAGCTCTGCCTGTCTCCTCCCAGCCTGGCTAGTCCTGCACTCACCTACACAACAATGGTCTGCTGAAAAAAATTAACACCCAAGAGCAGCTTGCCTGCACAGCCTCAGGCAGAGTGAGGACTCTGTCAACAGTGTCACTGGTCACAGGATCATGGAACATCCTCAGTGGGAAGGGACCCACAGGGATTATCCAGCCCAGTCCCTGGCCCTGCCCAGACACCCCAAAATCCCACCCTGGGCATCCCTGGGAGTGCTGTCCAAACCCTCCTGGAGCTCTGCCAGCCTCGGGGCTGTGCCAGCTCCCTGGGGAGCCTGGGCAGTGCCAGCACCCTCTGGGGAAGAACCTTTTCCTGATATCCAACCTAAATCCCCCATGTCCAGCTCCAGCCATTCCCTGGCTCCTGTCCCAGAGCAGAGATTGGAGCTGCCCCTCAGGAGGAGCTGCAGCCCCACTGAGCTCTGCCCTCAGTCCCCTCTGCTCCAGCTGAACAAGTGACCTCAGCTGCTCCTCCTATGGCTTCACCTCCACACCCTTCCCCATCCTCAGCTCCCTCCTGTGGACACTCTCTAATTCCTTTCTATCCCTATGACATTGTGATGCCCAGAACTGCCCCCTAAGAACAGGCACAGGGGCCAGGCTGGGGACAGGGCTGGGGTCAGCACTGCCACCTCAGAACTGCCCATGACTCACAGAACCTTCAGCTTTGAAAACAACCAGCACTTCAGGAGAAAGCAGCACAAGAGCATGTCCTGTGCCAGAAGAAGGGAGCCATTGTCAGGGCTCAGGGAGCATGGCAGAGCCCAGCAGCCCCTGAAGGCCAGCACCCCTTAAATACATTTAATACATGTGAGCAATGACTTACTGACTTGCCTCTAGGTATGGAATTAAAAGCCAAGGAAGAAGAGGAAAAAGTAATCTAGATAAATGACTTTATTCCCTGAGGTGACATGCAGTCAGAGCATATCCTCAGTGCTGAGCAAGTTTTAACAGAATTGTGAGGAGTGAACAGAGGGGTACACGACTCGTCTGCTCTCAACTACAAGTCTCTTCACTTCTGCCCTGCCTCTGCGAGGAAGATCTGAGAACAGCTCACTCAGCTGCACTAAATCCATTTGATGGGAGCAGAGGGGGGGCTGGGGGAGCACTGGGATGTCAGGGGAGGATTAGGGCTGCACCCTCAGCCCGTGTCAGCATGAGCAGGAGCTTGCTGGCTGGCTCCAGGCATGGGTGCTGCTGCGGGGGAGGGCTCAGAGCTGCATAGTTCTACCCTCTGCAATTATTTTCTTTAAAGTGCTGAAAGTGGCAAATAAAGAGGAGAGCAGCTGAACAGCCTGACAGATTTATCTTCTTCAGGGAAAGAGCACATACACCTGCACAGGCACCTTCTTCTTAAAAAAAAAAACAAAAACCAAAAAACTTGAGGTGATTGCTATCTGCAATCTTAACATGCTGGGTGGAGAAAAGAAATTCCATGAAAGGTGAGTTAATCCAACCCCTCCCATAGCCAGATGCTCTGAAGTGCAGCTCTGAACAGCCCATGGGCATGAGGAGGGGATTTAAAGATCTCTGTGGACCAAGATGTGGTGATTTCTTTGTTCTGAACATTTCCCTCACTGCAACTCTTTTCCCAATTAAAGCAATGCAAAGACTCCCACCCACACCAGGGCTCTGCAAAGAAGGGAACGTCCAGGAGTGCTCTAGGACCCCAGTCCTTCCTCCCCAGAACCATTCCTACCTGTAAGGACATTTCTATCAGCATCAGCAGCTTCTTGATCCCGATCCACACCGGCTTCCCTTTGACATTCTGAGCAATGGTGCTGCGCTCCTTGTCTTTGAAGTTACCCAGGAGCTGGGGGGAAAATCATTTTAAAAAATCAACAAGAGACTGAGAGTAGGAATAATGGTACACCTACCTTGGGAGAAAGGGAATGGGAAGCTAGAAGCATTTACTAGCTGAGAGGGAAAATTTGTTGCATTGTATCTTAGACTAGGCAAAACACAAAAAAAAAATCTTTAATTCCCTCATGTTTTTTTCCATAATATCGCTTGTTCAACAGCTAGTGCTGTGCTTTCATGCTGCACTCCAGGTCTTCTCCAGATCAGGGTCTACAAGGAAACAATGGGTCAAGCCACAGGGAGTTTCCAAACCCCTCGCAGGAGTGTCTGTGTCTCTCAGGCTCTCAGGCTTCGGTGACACCACAACTGGGACAAGTTTGCCAATGGCACCGAAGATTTGCCTGTTCAGTTTATTTTACCAGCCTTCAGTACTCACTACAACTCCCACTAGGGCACAGAATAAGGGGACACTGAAGGCAGGAATTTATAAAGAACTTGTAATTCCTTAGCACCAAACACCTTCAGTTGATGCTGTTCCAATTCATCAGAGCACCCTCTGGGCACATTCAGTTTAAGTGTCCCAATTATACTCATTACCCACTTCCCTGCCCTTGCAATGCTTCAATCCAGACCATAAACCTCTCCCCAGACCTACTGTTCTCTAATTTTGCCTTAATTTAATTCATGAGAAAGCAAATTGAAAAGCCTCAGAACTGCTCTGTTATGACATGATGACAAGCGGGGTGGTGTTACCAGACACAGCTACTGCAAAATCCCTCAAGTTTGGAGTCTTTTGTCATCCTTGAACTTTTCCTCACCTCTAAAGCCTCCATGAGCTGCTCCCCTGTGGCAATGTTGGGCACGTGGATGGTGGTGCTGAAGGCATTCAGCATCTCCATCTCCTGCAGGACGTCCTTGCGGCTCGTGGTGCCGATGATCAGGAGCTTGCGGCCCTGTCCAGGCAAGGGAGCCACAGTCAGGAAAGGAAAACCTGGAGAGAACCAGCCTGGGGAAGGTTCAGCTAACTACAAATGATAAATGGCCATTTAAAAACCCACTTCAAACAAAATTAATGGGATTAAATCTGTCAGTAATTGAAGTCGCCAACAGCAGCCACAGGAGACCAGGATCAGCTCTCGGAGCAATGCCACCAACAGGGTCCAAGAATTATGGTGCACAAAGCCCCACCACACTCACAGCTCCTTCTGAACCCAGCATTATAAATAGCTGGATCCTCATTAAATTTAAAAGCCTGAGCAAACTCCCACTCCCAAAAGCTGAATTACAAATGACTTCTCGGGGGAACAGCCTGTCTTTAGGAATCTGTGGGTACAGTGAATTCCCTGCTCCTGCACAGGCAGTTCCAGTGGATTTCCAGCTCAGGCTTTTGAGCAGAGGCTGCTGTGGGTCCCTGAGTTCCCCCTGCAGCTGTACAGGACAGTCCCACTCCAGCAGGCTCCAATTCCCAATGCAGAGTGCACAGAGTCAGCCCAGGCAATAACAGGGTTAAGGAATAATAGAGCAAGTTGTGGAAAACATCAGCTGCAAATGCAAATCCACTGCTGTTTGTTCACCTTGCAGAGCCCTTTCCACTGCTATTTGAATTTCCCTGTGCAGGGTTTGGACACTGATCAATATTGGCTGATAGCAGGAGCTGCTGGGATTGTCAGGCAGGATCATCAGTCCCTTTTCTGTCCCAGTGCACAGGGAGCCCATGGGCTGGGAGGGGCCTGGCTGGCCAAGGACCCCCCTCTTTTGCTGTCCAAGAAGTTTGGCTGAGGCTCCAGGAGTGAAGGGAATGTCCAGTGCCCTCCTAGAGGGTGCTGGACACTGCTCAGGCTCCCCAGACAGCTTCACTGCTACACAGCTGAGGTACCAGGGCACAGAGGAAGCCAAGGACAGACTCCTGACCAGGACTGAGACCTCCAAAACACAGAACAACCCCTCCTGAAAGTGCTGGAACCACCCAGACCCATCTGCCTCACAAATGCTTCTCCTAAAAACTTGTTCATTACTGTATGGAGCTCTCAAAATCCTGAACAGCTTGGGCAAGGGGCTGTGTTAATAACAGTTTCCCATGAACTATAAGCATTTAAGAAGGAAAAAACTGCTCAGCTGCACCCAGGCAGTGTCTGTTCCCCAAATATAGCTCCCAGCATGTGTACAGTGCCTGGCACACTGATCAGGCATCAATCAAGGGGATAACTACCTCAGAGAGGCTGCCTGAGGGATGCTGCTCTCACACATTAATGAAGTCTGTGCCTGATTACAATAAAAATGGAATTTAGCTTGGAGTTTCACCAGGAAAGGACACAGGCAGCACAGGAATGCCACAGTGAGGGGAGTTTTACCTGCTGGCACATCAGGTGTCCATGACTGATGTCACTCTCAGCCTTTCCTGGCCAGCTGCTGGAGCCCAGATGACACATTCCTCCTCCCAGGAATGCTGCCCACCCTCTGGACTCATCCAGCAAACATTCCCTAAAGGACCAGTTCAGTGGTGGCCAAGCTGGGCAGTGCCACCCTGGGTCAGCTGGACCCAAAGGCAGCAGGGCAGTGGGAGATGGCTGCACACACAGAAAGGGCTCTAAAGCCCTGGGACACTGAGGGAACCACTGGCAT
Organism: Hypocryptadius cinnamomeus; assembly: GCA_013400635.1. Lineage (NCBI taxonomy): Eukaryota > Metazoa > Chordata > Aves > Passeriformes > Zosteropidae > Hypocryptadius > Hypocryptadius cinnamomeus. The sequence goes on along the minus strand of VYZP01074149.1, from coordinate 15,208 downwards.
TGCTCCCTGTGGGAATTCTGTGGGAACACCAGCTCAATCTCACTCTGTATGCAACCACTGGGACAGATTTAGAAGAGGAAAAGAGTAAAACAGGATCATCATTCTGCCATGTGAATCCAGGAGTTCCTTCCTGTTCCAAATACAACTTCAAATCCATCATTTCCCTGCTGGGGGTGTTCATCTGGAGAAGGGAAGGGCCTGGGGACACCTTAGAGCACCTTCCAGTGCCTAAAGGGGCTCCAGGAGAGCTGGAGAGGGACTTGGGACAAGGGGGAATGGCTTCCCACTGCCAGAGGGCAGGGATGGGATACTGGGAAGGAATTCCTTCCTGGGAGGGTGGGCAGGCCCTGGCACAGGGTGCCCAGAGCAGCTGTGGCTGCCCCTGGATCCCTGGCAGTGCCCAAGGCCAGGCTGGACAGGGCTTGGAGCAGCCTGGGACAGTGGAAGGTGTCCCTGCCCATGGCAGGGGTGGCACTGGATGGGCTTTAAGGTCCCCTCCAAACCAAACCATTCCATGTTTCTGTGATTCTGTTTAGTTGGAGAAGTCAGAGAAAGGTCAGAAATAGGGAATAACTTCCCTAAATAGATCCTTGGTAAAAACAGAGAGGTTTATAAAATCATAGCTGGTGTAGAGGGGATGAGGGAGAGACTGCTGCTCATCATTACAGAAACCAGGGAGCACAAGGAGGAATTCTCAAACATCAGATAAACTGAACTAAAGGGTGTTTGCTCTCACCAACAGCTCAGCTGGACTCAGGCACGCACAGTGCTAAGAATGGAAAGGCTTAACAAGGTTGAAAAGCACCAGGATGAGTTTCCAGAGGGCAAATCCATCAGCAATTTTTAGATATCTCTGCTAAAATCTATTCCCAGGTCCCTGAACCACTGACGTGGTTGGGAGCTCCTCAGAACAGATGGCTACTCCTCAAAAGTGCTTCTAATTTTTAACAGCTCCACCCAAAAGATCCTGATTTTTCCCTGCTTTCCTCAGAAGAAGCCATGCCTTCAACTCCCTGCTTTAAACCTGACCCCTGGAAAGCAGCCACAGTGACCTGACAGGGCAGGAGTCCCTCAAGCTCCTCCAACTTTCAGGCAACCCAACAAACAAGTGAGAATCCCCAGGACAGCACTGCTTGCCCCAGGAATTATGGAGGCAGCAAGAAAATCCATCAAACTGCAAAAGCTGCCCTCACTCAGCTCCTCTGCACTGATTTCCTGGGATTTGTTCTTGTTCCAGGATCCCAGAATGGCTCAGGCTGGAAGGGGCCACGGTGCCACTCCCTCCTCCTGCAGGGTCATCTCAGAGCACACAGCACAGGGTTCATGTACTGATGATGCAGTCCCATTTCCAGAAAAATTCACTTTTTTCATCCTTAATTTCTACAGCAGCCATGGTGAAGGCAATGTGCCACATGCTCAGTCCACAGAAAATCAGGATTCAAGCCAAACTTCCAAAAATCAGGCATAACATGTGAGTAAATTACCAAGGAAGGAGGAACAGCTTCAGATGATTTGGTGTAAGATTCACAACCAGGGCAGCTCCAGCCCAGTTATTCCATCACCAGAGATTAGACACAGGCACAGCCTTAGACCTGCATTGATCCTTCCATTTTTAGGCAAAGTGCCCCAATTTGGGGCCCAAGGTCCCTCTGTGCTGACAGGGGGACAGAACAGAGGTGTGTGTCCTGCCCTTCTGCCTTCCAGAAGAGGATGAGCCCAGAGCTGACCCCTCTGCTGCAGGGGTTTTACCTGACTGGAACTGTGGGACTTGAAGATGCCTCTTGAACCAACTAAATTTTCCAGGATGGATTTCTCTGCCACAGCAGCCACTTCCCAGCAGGCAGCACATCCCTGCCCAGGGGGAACCAGAACATGACACAGTTACAGACTCTGCTGAGAGCAGCTGCAGCCTCAGCACGTCAGTGGAGTCCCCACCTACAGAATTTCAGCAAATCCAGCCAGCCCCAGGCCAGGGGAGCCTGAGCTCTGCTGGAAGCAGGTCCTGGTGACACTGAGGTGCCTCTGTCACCCACCAGCTGCTCAGGACCCTTGTACACCTTTATCCTTGTGTTTGGGGTCTTGGGAATTCCTCACATGCAGAGGGAGAAACACAATTCCCCAGGTTTGTGCACATAAAAGTAACATCACTGGTGACTGGAGTTGCCTCCAATTCACACCAAGTGATGTGGAATAGGAATGCATCTGGGATTACATCAACCAAGGAGAATATTTCCCTGTAACTTTCAAAGCCTCCAGTGTCCCAGTGAGAAAAGGGGCTGGGGAACAGTGGAAGGGCAACTCCAGAGGAGGGTCTCCCTTCAAGAAGAAGGGTTGGGGTCTCTGGGAGTGATGGAAGGGCAGCCCCAGGAGTGGGTGTCCTTTGGAGGGAAGGAGCTGGGGGCTCAGGGAGTGATGGAAGGGCGGCCCCAAGGACAGCAGCAGGAGTGGGTGTCCCCTGGAGGGCACCTTGGCCAGGCAGACATTCCCTGAGCCTGCCCAGCCTGCTGGGGATGCTGAGGGTCCCTCCTTCCCTCCCTCCCAGGCTGATTGTTGGGAAGCAGCAGGGAGGCACATGTGAACCTCGGTGGGGCTGGGCAGAGCCTCCAGGCCCCGTGTGACTCTGCATGTAGATGAAGCAGCCCCGGCTTTGGGAGCTGCTGCTGCTCAGTTCTCAGGGAAGGCTTTTTCTCCTGCTTGGCTCCCTGCTGAGACAGCCCTTTTCAGCCTTTCCATCCCCCAGTCCCTGCTCCTGCACAACACAGGCAAACTTGATTGAATTAAAGACCCAAGAGAACATGGTTTATTTTCTTCTCTTCAAGGCATTTCAGAAAAGATTTTTAATTGGTTTAAAAAAAGATGCTGAACAAAATGCAATGGTTTTCAGTCCTCTTGAAGCAGCAGTAACAGATAGCACTATTTAACACTGCTGAGTGGAACCACAAGCAGGAGCTGTGACTGGCAATTTAAAGCAAGCTCAGAGAGGTTTCTAGTTTATTTAAAGTCTAAAGTGTTTACTCTCAAAAGAAAACCAGAACCTTCAAGTGTTTGCCCTTCCCACACCACGTTCCAATAATCCAGCCTGGGAGGAAGAGTGAAGCCTGGGAGGCAGCTTCAATTCAACACAGACACGCACCTCGATGCATAATTAATAACATTTCATCCCAGAAATGCTTCTCTTCCACACAGAGCCTGCAGTGATTGCAGGGAGCTGCTTGCACATCAAGAATATCCCTGCAAGTGACGTGACACCCCAGTGAATTCATAATCTGGGTCACAGCAGTGGGAGCAGCCATGGTGACAGGACAAGGGGGAATGGTTTCCCCCTGCCAGAGGGCAGGGATAGATGGATATTGGAAGGAAATTCTTCCCTGTCAGGGTGGGGAGGCCCTGGAATGGAACTCCCAAAGAAGCCCTGGATCCCTGGAAGTGCAGGGGGTGGAATGAGATGGGCTGTAAGGTCCCTCCTAACCCAAATTCTTCCCTGTCAGGGTGGGGAGGCCCTGGAATGGAACTCCCAAAGAAGCCCTGGATCCCTGGAAGTGCAGCGGGCGGAATGAGATGGGCTGTAAGGTCCCTCCCAACCCAAAGATTCTCTGAAATCAGCTCAGTATTTCAGGCACCCCCCACAAGTGAAACACTGAAGCAAAGGGTAACAGGTATTGTCTCCCCAGCATCCTGCCAAGAATTCCCCTCAGCACAGGGATGTCCCAGGACATCCCATTTTTACAAGGAATGATGCTAAACCATGATCCCAGTCCCACAGAAATCCACAGTGCTTTGACCCCATGCAGGTCAGTCCCACTGATGCTGCTGATGCACTTAGAGCCTGTATCTGCATCTCAAATTCCAGCAACCCCCTGAGATCAGCCATTCCCTCCAAAGAAACTGCTCCTCAAGGCAACTTGTAATCTCAGAGGGGACTTGGAAGGTGTTAATTAACCCTCAGGATTATTTCCATCATGGGTTCCTTACTTGAGTTCAAAACCCCCAGAGTCTTTGTGTCCAAATCCAGCCCTTTTAACAGTAAACTGTCACAGCAGAAAAGGCCTTTCTTGCACAACTCTATTTTTTACACACAGCTTTGGGTTTTTAAATGCCCAAGATCCCCACATGCCATGGCTATCCAAGGAAATTCACTACAAACACACCAGGAAGAGCCCTGTCCTCAGAACTGCCAGAGCAGGGCAGCCCAAAGGGCCCAGCTCACCCCATGTCCTGATTCCCACAAAGCCAACATTTGACACTTAAAAAAAAAAAAGAAAAAGCCCCACATGATCAATCAACCAGTGACATTTCCTCAGCAAACTCACTCTCTACCCTCCAACAATTTATGGCTTAAGTCACCATAATATTGGCTGTCAAGGCAGAGTCTCCCAACCCCCAGGGCATTTCAAACTCTGCTGAGCACAAATCTCTGCAACAAGTGCAAACTTGGCAAATATCTGTGAGGACCAGCCTGTGTCTTGCTCTTGGGAGCCTCAGGTGCCACCCAAAGGGCAGCCCAGCAGCAGCACACATTCAGGATGCAACGGGCAAATGGACAATTTAATACTTTAAGTTCCTGTGAAAGCTGAACCAAATCAAGTTCTGTTTTCCCTGCTGATTTCTGGGAGCAGCCATGTCCTGGCACTGTGGAACAGCCTGCAGCAGGTCAGTGATTACAGGAGATGAGGGGACCAGGAATGGCTGTGCTGCTGCACACAGGCAGCTGCTCTGTTCCAAGCATGTGATAAAACTTGGATGCTGTTGTGTTACAAACTTCACGTGGCCTAGAAAGCTCACTGGGAAAATCTTTGTTCTCCCAGGCTGACAGTCACACGGGGAACTCAGGGCCTGTGGCATTACAATTTAGTTCAAAGTCCTGGATTTGAAAGGTCTTTTCACCAAACTCTCTAATGAAAACAACACTCACACACAAGCTCCTGTGCCAGGATATTAAACATGACAAAAAACTGACTTCATCCAGACTGAGCTTCTCTGCTTCTTCCTGACACCAACTTTCAAGGTGCTCCTGTTAGGATGTTATTTATTCATGCAGATCTCTGACACACAGAGCAGAAAGGCAGTGAAGGACAGGAAAATGGCAAACAAGAAAGGAGCCTCAGCCTGCCTGTCTCACCCAGCACGAGCTGCAGAACCCTCAGCACTTGTGATGTTCTTAAATCTCATCGAGCCACAAAGAGCAAACAGACAGGATCAGCACGAGAGACAGGATCTTAAGCTTCCCTCAGTCATTGTAATTAACACCTGATCATTTCAAGTTAAGAACAAATTAAACCTCTGACAACCACAATCACAGATTACACAGAAATTGATCTATAAATAGGGAGGGAGCACGTGGCTGAGCCAGGGGTGGATCTGGCCTGAACAGCTCCTCAGAGGGCACAGCTGGCACAATTCAGCTTTACATGGTGAAGGTTAAACTGGTTTCCTTAGTCAGTATTTTTAGGAATAACTGCAGAAGATACAGCCCCCAGTAATTAGATATTTCAAGCTGAATCCCTTGGGGTTATCCTAGAAATGTCCAAGTGACTGAAGAGCAGCAGGCTGGGATTAACGTGGCTGACTCAGACAAAGCATCAACACCACTGGCAGCTCTCAGGCAGCCACAGAGCTCCAACTGCCCATTCCTGCAGGAACAGGGACAGCTCCCACTGTCCCACCCCTGCCTTACCTGAGGGGGGGCTTTCTTCAGCAGCACCAGAAGGGCTTGCAAGACCAGGTTGGAGAACCGAGGTCCAATTGGAACATAATCTGAAAGGAAAAACTGATTTTAATGTCCATGGAGCAGATGCACATTTAAGCCACTTCACTGCATCAAAACCAATTCAATGTCCTGAAGTAAATGGTTCCAGATAATTTCCAGTTTGCAATGTTTCAACATTGCAAATACATCAATATTTCTGCAGCAGCCAGCACAGCTCTCCCTCCTCCCGACTCACCTAAAAGTCGCTCAATGTCGTCCACAACAACACAGCTGAGCTGGGACTTGTAGGCATCATCAAAGATCTGAAAAACAGTGAAATATCTCAGTGTTAAACCTCAGCCACAGGACTGTGACAGCCACAGCTGGGCCTGCTGATGTGGGTTCAGCTGAACACAGCAGCACTGAGAGGAATAATCTGAGAATGAAACAGGTGGGTAATGAGAGATCAGGCTCCCTGCAGGCAATAAAACACTGCCATCTCCACAAATTGGGTTTATTTATTCATTTACCCCCCACCCTTGGCAACAAGCAGCTGCCCTGAGGTTCACTGGAAGCCAGGGAGAAACCAGCACCATTCCTCTGTTTTAGGAGCTGGGGCAACACTGATAATGTCACACACACACACAGAGAACCTCCCCAGCTGTAACACAGCTGTGAAGCTTTTCTCCTCAGGCTGGGTATTGGGTACTGTCCAGAACAGCAGCCTGCAGGGAGAAGGGACTGACCCAGGGCTGGATCTCAGCCCCAGTCACCCTTCCTGGAGCAGCACAGTGTCCTGCACAGCTCTGCGTGTGAGCAGGAGGCAGCACTAAGGACAGCAGTGGTGCTGCAGCCCTGCCTCCAGCAAACCCTGATTCCAGTGAATCCAAAGGCTCCTTTTGGAATCCAAGTCACAAACTGGACTTCCACTGCTTCTCCTAAGAACCTTCCTTCCCTTACAAACTCTACAACCCTGCACCAATGTGATCAGAGCAACATTCAGCTCACATGCTCCATTCAGTACCAATCATCTGATGAGTAAGTGCTGGGCTGCTCCAGGAAATGAAAATGTTCAACTCATTCACATTCCCCAGCTGCTCAGGTTGTTAAACCTCATGTTTAAATAAAAAACCCACCTCAGAACGGGTCCCAGTCCCACTCAGGCAGGATCTGTTCTCCCCAGGTGCAGCCCTAAGCCCTTCCTGGCTCCCCCTCCACAGGCAGAGCTCCAGCCCTGCTCATCCCAGATCTGTTCTGCTGCACTGTTTGCCAGGATCACACACCAGACTTGAAACCTTTCCTGAGACACTCAGTGCCAGTGCCACAAAAACATTGTGACAGGAGTCTGGTGTGACAGGACAGGAGGGAATGGCTCCTACTGCCAGAGGGCAGGGTTAGGTGGGATATTGGGAAGGAATTTCTCCCTGTGAGGGTGGTGAGGCCCTGGCACAGGGTGCCCAGAGCAGCTGTGGCTGCCCCTGGATCCCTGGCAGTGCCCAAGGCCAGGCTGGAGTGGCTTGGAGCAGCCTGGGACAATGGGAGGTGTCCCTGCCACACCAGGGGTGGCACTGGATGGGCTTTAAGGTCCCTCCCAACCCAATCCATTCTACTATTCTGTGATACATTCAACTTTATAATATATGCAGGATTTCCAGACCTAGAGAGAGCAGAAAACACCATGCCAAAGGTAATTCACTTTTCCCTGCAGGAGAGAACACAGAACTGGGCTGTCACCAGGCACAGGGGACAACACACACGTACCTTCTTCATGGCCTGGCACTTGGCTGTTTCAGAAAACCCAATCATCTTATCAGGAGAACAGATCTTGATAAAGGGGAAGTTGGATTCTTCTGCTATTTTTGCTGCTAAAGCAGTCTTCCCACTGTGGGGGGGGCCTGAAGCAAAGGACAAACAAGGGAGAAAACAGCTCTGACAATGCTCAGTGTGAATGATACTTAGGTTATGTTTAGAATTCCATCCAGAGGCATCTGCAGTGTGAAATGAATATTTTTTCCTGTTTGCAGAAAGAACACACTAACTCCTGGTCCAACCCAATCCTCCACATGAAGGCAATTAATGGAACTACTTGAGCATATGCAGAATGATTTGCCATGACACAAAAGGGGACATTACACTTTCTGTAGGAGCAGCCATGGCACCAGAATGTGTGGGCTTTGTGTCTAGGATAAATTTCTTGACCTTATGTCCTGTCTCAGTATGATCTCTGTTGGCACCTTGGCAAACAAGCCAGCAGCAGGCACACCAGGGAAACACTGGCAAAGACAATTTGTTATTTGCCTGAAGTCACACCAGGATAATTCAGAGACCAAAGACACACCTGAATCCATGCAGTCAACATGAATCAGTTTAGAGGGACAGAAGAAATTGCTGGGCACTAACACAAGGAATTACCCAGGGTTAACTCCAAAGCTACAGACCACAAGCAACAGTGGTAATGCATCTTTTTGGACTCTGGGAAAGGAAAAAGGAAGAGATAAATAACAAATTCTACTCCAACATAACAAATTCTCCTCCAAAACTTGTAACACAGATATTGGAATCAGTTTACAATATCTGAAAACTCTCCTTAGGCAGTAACAGTCTGGATAGAGGGGATTCACCTTTAACTGACAGAGACACCCAAATGTGGCTGTTTGAACTCAGCTAATTGCACTGATGAGCTCTCCAGTGACTTCAAAGAGAATTTAGACAACTGACTCAGCTAGAGACATCTCCACTGTAAACCAGCCAAATGCAGGCCCTTCACTGGGTACATTTTGGTTATTTGGTGGGTACATTTTGGTTCTTCACTGGGTACATTTTGGTTATTTGGTGGGTACATTCCCTTCTCCCTTGTTCCAAGCACAGGATCCCTTTGGCTGAGCAGTTTTTAATATCCAAAGCAATTTCACCCAGGTGAACTGAAAAGAGCCCAGTTCCATTTCTCCCCCAAGGTGTTTCCTGCAGGTGCAGGATGTCAGAGGTGAGCAGGAGCAGTCTCCAGAGGGGATTTCCCAGGTGCTTCCCTCAGCTGTACCTTCCAGCAGGACGCTGACCAGGGGAGTGCGGTCGCTGTTCTTGGTCTGCTGCACCAGCAGCTCCCCATCATCCAACACCCTCGTCACTGGGTCCCCCCACTTAATGATGCCATTCATGATGTAGCTGGCATAGTCTTCTTGGTTGGTTCCAAATGCCTGTAGAAGAGAGGGAACACTTTTACAAAAAAAAAAAAAATTCATCTCTTCAGAAGAACCATGAAACAATTAAACAAAAATCACCAGGAGCAAGGCTCTGGAAGATGCTGAAGTGAGACAGTCACAGCCCCTGGTGACTCACAGCATTCCAGCTCAGAGGGCTGAACACAGGTGGAGACCAGGCATGTTCAGAATCATCTTTTCATAGGCCCTCACAAGCAGTTCTAGTCAGTGCAGGTTACCAGTGGGCTCTGACTCCACATTGTGTAGAGACAATTCTCAGAAATGAGACTTAAACCTCCTCCTACAGCCCAAGGTAAAGCTGTCACCCAGGAACTGAAGTGGCCTAAAAGGGAAAGCTGTGACAAGGAGAAAAAACCCCAGCTGTTCTTTATCTGTTCTAGCTCTCTTTATGACTCTCTGGGCAGCAACAGGCACACAGAGAGCTCAGAGCTCCCCACCTTCACAACACAGGGCATGCCAGCCCATGGGGCACCACTGCTGTGTGACCCCAAAGGAAGTGTCCCTCCCATCACTGACTGCACTGCTGGTTGTTCCTGCAGCCCCACAGTGCCCACTTACCGGTTTGATATCGTTCTCCAAGGACGCAAAGAAGTCTCCTCTGGTCACTCGCAGGCTCTCTGCCTTCTCCATGTCCACCTCCACTTTGTTGCTGGCCTAGAAAGGCAATAAAGGCCACTGAGGTCCAGCAGCACCTCCCAGCTCCCCCCCAGCCTCCCTCCACAGCCCCAGCCCTGGGGCTGCTCCGGGTCAGTAAGAAAAATCCTTCTGTGGGAGCATTTGCTGGGTACCCCTGGAGCCATGCCCACCTCCAAGAGCCACATCCCAGCCCCACAGAGCCACTCAGGGCAGCTGTCCCACCCCACTGGGTGATGCTGAAGTGCAGAGGGGCTCTGTGACCCCCATTTCAGAGAAGCCACCCCAGTTAAGAACAGGACTGGAGCTGTGGCCCACCCCTGCTGCTGCTGTGCTACAAACCAGGAGTCAGTGAGGCTCAGACTGGTGCCAGTGTGGGACTGACCTCAGCCCAGTTCAAACTTCTAGAACTTACTGGGATTGCACAGGTACCCTTTGGAGCTGGGAACTAAGACAAATAAACTACATTTAACCCTCAAAGACTCGTCTCAGAAATTCCCCTCCAACAGGGACCTGCAAGAACAGAGTGCACCAGAGCATGGGAAGGAAAAATAGCAATAAAAATAACGACATGGTGCATGTCTTGAGGAGCAGCAAATGCAGCCCCTAAACAGCCACCACAGGACCCCAGCCTGGGCAATCCTGCTGTGCCAGACACACCTGCAGCCAGAGGATGGCTGAAATGAGAGAGTCCCTTCTCCCAAAAACACCCACCAAGCACAAACACACACGCCAAATAAACAACTGAGGGCATCTTCAGTACAGGTGACCACTTTTCTACTTTGCAAAGGGAGATGAATGTACCTGAAACACTCAATAAATTCCTGAAGTTGTGTGTACACTTAAAACCAGGGGGGCTCTTACCCCCCCAGCCCTTAATGAGCTCATGTTTTAATTTTTCACACACACACTTTGAGAGATAATCACAAGAGTTTAAATGATTCAGAAGACAATGCCCCTTCATTTTCCATTCGTGCTTTTGCTTCTCACAGGTGCTTCTGAAAACTAGGTCAGGCCTGTGATGTATATTTTAAGTTTTCAGTACTTGTAGGAAAGAATAAAGTATTTTACTGCTTCATTTAGCTAAAAGCAATTTCAGAATAAAGAATATTACCCAAAATTACTATGTCAAAGTGTTTGAAAAGCAAAACAACACGTGGCTACTTCCCATGTGGAAAACACATCCATCCATTACTGAGATGTGGATCACAAAGCACCCCAGAGGAGGGGACTGCTCTTTCACATTTGCACATTGCCATCTCCACTTTTCCCACATGATTTCTTGGCACAACAGGGAATAGATCAAAACACCAATGCTCCCCAAACTCACCCAAAACTGAAGCACTGAGAAAACATCAACTATAAGCAAAATTAATTATTTAAGGAAAATGTTTTGCCTGCAAAGGGAAGAATCCAGAAGCACTGATTTTTTTTTTTTTTGAGACAGAGCACAAGAAAATGAGAAAGTGATGATGTTTGTGGTTTTCTGCTATATGAAACAGTAACTTGTCAAGTATTATGGTTATACAAGACTAATTAGAAGGAAGAGTAATTTTTCCTTTAGAAGGAGCACTCCCAGGAGATACAAATGTCTAAGCAGCAAATGATTTCTCACTTAAATGAAAGTGTGATTTGCTCTCCTCACATTTGAGGCTGAGCAGATTTTTACAGTCCCTATTCTGTGGGACTGATGTCCAGGGCTTCTCCCTGCAGCAGCTGCCCCCAGCCCTGGCCAGGGGAGCAGGGGCTGTGCCTCAGGCTCCTTCCTCACCACCTCATCATCTCATATTTCAACACCACTGAATACTGAGCTTTGCATCTGCCTTCCCAGCCCTGACATTTCATGGGCTGCAGGCACACTGACCCCCCCAGCCAGTGGGACTGGGAGGGCAGGGAAGTGTTCCCAGAGAACAGAGGGACCTGGGAAGGTTGCATGAATCAGAGGGCATGGGGTGATCACCATGTCAGAGTTATCTGCAATGGAAGGCTTTGTACAAAACCCTCTGAATTTGGATTTGGAGCACAGGGTCCCTTCCATGGCTGGAACACTTCTCCACACAAAGCACATCTCCTCTGCTCTTCTGGTTCTTGCATGAGGAAACAGTGAACAGCCATCCCCATTCCCTGATCCCAGCACACTCTCCATAACCCTTCCACATGCTTGTTCAGGCTGAGGAATCCCAGTTTAACCATTTTTCCAAAGAAAACCCTCCTGCACCTCTGACCCCCTGCTGCCATTCCACACCCTTGTTCTAGCACGATCCCAGAACACCAGGGATTTGATCCATGATGTAATCACAGCCTCACTTTTGCTCTTTATCTCTCCTGGTAAATTCTTACCTTGCTACTTTCACTGACAAGGACTGAGCTGGGATTTCCAGACCATTCCAGCTCCAAGAACTTGACCCCAGCTGATGATCAGGTCAGTCCCTGTCCCTGCCTTCACCTGTCTGAATTCTCTCTCCCTGGACACCTGTGCACTGATATCCTTCCACATGCCCCCTGCAGATCCCTACTGGTGACCTTTGTCTTTATGCCCCCAAACCAGCTCTAAGATGGTAACCTTTCCCTCCTTACAGAACATTTATCAACACATTGAGCTGCTCAGGCTCCAGCACAGCCTCCCCATAAATGGCTGTTCTAATTCCCACCTCGTCTCCTGGGTCCAATGCACAAACTGTGCTCAAGACTTTCAGTTTTTGGCAAAACATCCTCAAAAACCACCCCTTCCACCCCACCAAGCTGTGCAAGAGGCACCTGGAGGGCAGGAGAGAGAAGAGGGAATTCAGAACAAAAGAAAAGCACAGGGAAAAAGTGAATTTCATCTCCTAAGGTACACTGACAGACCCCTTTCCAGTTGGAAGTAAACATTCCATATTCCAAACATAATTATTTTCCCTTTTTTGCCCCAGTAGGAGACTGACCTTAATGTGTCTGTTCATGGCAGTGGACTGAGCAGCTCGAACCAAACCTTCCAGCTCAGCACCACTGAAGTTTTTGGTCTCCACTGCCAGCTCTGCAATGTCCACATCCTCAGCCAGGAGCTGGTGCTCCCTCATCCTCACTGTGTGGATGTGCAGGATCTGGAATCGGCCCTTCTCGTCTGGCAGGCCTGGCATGGGGAAGAGAACACACCCAACCCCCTGAGCACAGCACTGCAAATCCCCTGGCCCTCCCCTCAGTGTCCCCTCCTTCCAAGGCCCCTTCTCACCACGAGCAGCTTGCACTCACAATGAGGGTATTTGATGATGCTTTCCACTGAGAGCATTCAATTAAATTAAGTGCTAAACTGAACAGTGCCACCACCAAACCAGAGAGAACAGCACAAGGTTGAGTTTCTTTCCTCAGGGTTCCTCCAAGTTGGCTGCTCTCAGATTTCCACACCAGGAATGATAATCTGGCCAGTTCCCTGGCATCCCTCAATCCAGCTCCCACCTTGCAATTACCATGGAATGGTTTGGGCTGGAAAGGACTTTAAAACCCATCCAGTGCCACCCCTGCCATGGGCAGGGACACCTTCCACTGTCCCAGGCTGCTCCAAGCCCCATCCAGCCTGGCCTTGGACACTTCCAAGGATCCAGGGGCAGCCACAGCTGCTCTGGGCACCCTGTGCCAGGGCCTCACCACCCTGTCCATAAGAGATTTCTTCATTATATCCCATCTGACCCTGTCCTCTGTTCATTAAAAGTTTCTGCTCCTTGCCCTGTCACCACAGACCCTGGTCAAATCTGTTCTGTTCTGCTCCTCTATCCCTGAGTGCCCCTTCCCAAGGGGTCATATCCACTAATTACTGAATCAGCTGAAAGCTTACTCTCCCAAAATCCAGAGCCTCTTCACATGGCCCATATCATTCCTATAAAATGTTCCTTTTCATCAGCTGAGGTGATCATTTCCCAGCCTGCACCTTAGCAAGCCATTTCTGAAGCCCACAATGGGTGATACAGAAGATCTTACTCTTACAAGTGTAACCTGTCAGTCTGGCTCATCACCCTGAGCCCCACTGTGCTCAGCCCCTTCCAGCCTCTGCTCCAAGGATCTGGTATTTGCACTGATCAGTGTTTGTGCTGAGGGGATGTGAAAAGACATTTTACAACATGCACAGTACCCAGGAACATTCAGTCCTTGTCACCTGGTAATTCATTCCAGGATCACTGAGCTTTCCACCAGTCCCAGGCTGTTCTCTACTCCATCTTTCTTCAGGGAATTGTCACCTCAGCACTGAGCCCCAGGCCAGGCACCCTTCAGGCTCCACCATAACCTTCACTGACCAAATTCTGATCTCAAATGCAAAGCCAGTGATTTGTTCTCATGAATCGAAGATGATCTGGGCTTACTTTCTTAATAAAGCCTAGATATTCCCTCAGATATTCCCTAATTTACCCTGCACTGGGTGTGCACAGTTACAAAGGTCCCTTTCTAGTTACTGACAGACAGCAGCTTCTCCAGTTGCCAGGTGAAATGGCAAACCAAGCTCTTGGCCCACTTTTAGTTCACCCACTGCTCTTGCCTGACCTTCCTGCAATTTCCACCCAGGAGTGACCTGTACCATTATTTGCCTCCTTTCCTTCACACAAATATTCAGGGTCCCACCTGAATTTTCTGCCCACTCTGCTGGGCAGAAAATCAGATCAGGTTTATCAGTAGGGAAGTCCAAAGTGGTGCTTTATTGGTCTGATTTAATTGATGCTCAGGAGGGAGCTGCAGGAAATTCAGCACCTGAGCCATGCTGGGGATTGCTCACATTAGGATCTGCATTTGCTTTGCTGCTGTACATTCATGGAGTTGAGGAACTGGGCTCTGCAGTGTGCTTACCAATCTCCATCTTCACCTCCAGCCTCCCTGGCCTCAGCAGGGCTTCATCAATCAGGTCAGGTCTGTTGGTCATTCCTGAAGGCAAAGTTCAAACAAAACACTGTTATCTGAGCTTCCTGAGTGGGTTTCCAGCCCCTGGTACAGCCCATAGAGCTAGGGAGACACTCAAAGAGTCCCAAGAAAACAGACAGAAGGCACTCATCTTCTGGAATGCTGGGAAATGCTCAGGGAGAGTCAGGGCAATAGAGATCAAATGTGTGTTTGTGGCTCTGTCTGCCTGTCCTTGGGCTCCTGCAGCAGGACAAGCACAGCAGGAGCAGCCCCACTCTCCCACAGGCTGATACATCAATTCTATCAGAACTTGCAGGTTTCCCTAAACTATGAAACCCTCCTTATCAAAAACTAGATAAGGAAATTGCTGAAAGCAGCAATATCTACCAACCACTGCAGCATCTCCCTTTAAACCTGCTGCTGATGCTGCTCCTCAGCTGACCTGCAGTGAGGCAAACCCCAGCAGTGCCCAGCCAGCCCTCAGGACAGAGCAAGGCAGCCCCACCTACCAATGACCAGGATGTTGTTGAGCTGCTCCACGCCATCGATTTTGGAGAGCAGCTGGTTCACCACGGTGTCGTGCACGCCGGTGCTGCCAGCCATGCTGCCCCTCTGCTTGCAGATGGCATCAATCTCATCAAAAATGATTATGTGCACCCCACTGTTGGCTCCAAGCTGTGGGAGAGAGGACAGGAGTGTCACCAGATTGGTGAGAGCAATCCAAAATCAACACCAAGCTCAGCCACACAGACAGCACTGAGACTCCCTGTGTGCTCAGTATCACACCTCTGTGTGTGTGTGTGTGTGT
>VYZP01074148.1:0-16628 GCA_013400635.1 Hypocryptadius cinnamomeus | reverse complement strand
CATTCATGTCCCCAGTCAACTCTTTTCACTTTTGAAATATATTCAAACCCAGTCCTCAAGTTCACAGCCACAGGTTTTGCTAAAAGAGGTTGTTCTAGCAAAATTGTCTTACTTCTGTCCTGCTTTCTACCTGCCCTCCCTCCTTTCCTGGATACAGTCTGTTCTATTTCAAGTCCACTTCTTCTTTAATATCTCCCATTCATTTTCCTCTTTTTCTTCTGAATCATGCCACCATGACCCTTCTGGGTTATGCAAATCCTTCCTTCTCTTCATTGCCTTGTTAAAAATGTTTCCTTATTGCCATTCACCCTCTTCAGTCCAAGTGAAACTGCATTCATGTGACTATAATGAACAAGTCACATGTGGATGCCTTCCTAGTAACGAGGGAAGGCTCCTTTTATGGTGTGCTTGCCAAGTTTGATACTGTTAGTCACAGCCTCTCTGCCCTTCGGTTTTGTAATTTTTCCTTTCATTTTCAAGAATATTTGCTTGTCTGGGCCTTCACCTACCTCTCCCACCATGGCATTTTGGTGTTTCTGCTGCCTTCTCTCTCTGTGGACTTGACTCTTCTACTGTGTGTGTTTGCCTTACCCACAAAAGCCTTCATTTCTGAACTTGGACTATATTTTACGGTCCTCCTTTGTTTTTGCTGCTGCCACTGTTTCATTGCCATTCCTGGATGATCCTGTATCAGTCCCTCCCTCTAGTACTTGTAGCATCCTCTAGTGCCAGGCTGGCAGGTGATTCCTCTTCTCCCCGAAACCTCTGAATTTTCAATGTCTTTAAAAATGAAGACACAAAACAGGGAGACTCCCAATGAAGTTTAAAATTTAGAGAATCAGATAGCAGAAGGATTGGGACCAATCTTAGTGTCTGAGACAAGAGTAAACATGGAAGGTGCATGAGGCCTTCAGAAGAGCTGCCAAGAGAAGGACTATGTTAAGACCACAGCCTAGGGAACACCGGGGGACAATGCAGTCTGGGACAACTGAAGTGCTGGGTCATGTCAGGTTTGGCTGCTCTGGCTGCAGCCCCCAGGCTCCCTGTGACTCGTGCTGCATTCAGCTGGTGCATCTCAGACTTGAAAACCTGCAAGTTTTTCCACCCTGAAGGAAAAGCGATGGGGCGGACAAGACTTAGGAGTTAGTTAGTAAAGGTTTAGGGTTTTGGAAGGTGTGACAGGATGCTGAAGGCAGAAAAAGCTCTTGGTTTGATGCAAATATCAGCATGAATCTTTTAATTAGAAACTTTGACTGTCCCTGGAACAGCCAATGCTGCCTGTGAAACTGACCATCCAGATATGCCCTCTGAATCCAAGAATACCCTTTCCTTATTGCCAAACTATCTGACTGCCACTTTTGCTTTTATTTGTGTCCTTTACTATCTTTTATTCTGCTCTGATTGCTGGGAGAAACAGAACTTGGCTTGTCTACCACACTGCTTTGCTTTTCTACTATACTACCTTTCCTCATCAAACTTTGCTAAAGGACAGGTTAGGTCTTGTGAATTAAGCAGCAGGTTGATGATTGCTGGATTCTCAGGAACCCTTATAAAATAGGAAACATTCCTCCTCCCCATATAAAATTACTCTGAGATATTCCATGTCTCAAGATGCATCAAGAAGTAATATCTCTTTTTAATGTACTGTCATCTTATGTTGGTGTTTAAAAACTTCAACATCTTCCAAAGTAAAAAAAAAAAAAAAAAAAATTGTGCATAGATAATCTCTTAAATTCCCTGCTTATGTGAAGTTGGAGAAGTAATATTAAAAATTTTGAGCAAGTCTTATCTAATTAGAGCCTAGGACTTAATTACTTCTCTCCTGAAAGATGAGCCTCTGGGAGATAATTTTATGAAGATAGTATGCCTTGAGCAAAACACAGAAAATAGTTTTATGTCAAAACTTAGGAAAATAGAAGTTTCATCATATAGATTGTTATGTGTTTTGCACATGGGTTGTATTTATAAAGTCTTTGCGGTCTGGCATAGACAGGCAACCAAAACTGAAACCAGAGAAAATAGCAGAAGAATTGATAAAAGGTCACAATTAAGTTCTTCTTTCTTCATTGTGAAATCTATTTAATGTTCAATCACTTTATTAACCAAGACATGCCACTCCACCCCATTCTCTTTCTTTTGTACTCCCAGCAATTTACTGGGATTCCTTCTGTAGATTTAACAGCAGGGAAGGCATAGATGCACCATTATCATTCCTGTTGTCACATGAGATATATTACATGGAATTTTAGGCAGAATATTTTGTCCTGGATACAGAAATGAATTATCTATCCATTCTGTGAAAGAAGTGACAAGCTAAACCAGAAGTACAGCTGTAGACTCATGCAGCTTCCAGACTGGCTTCAGCTTAGAATTAATCATTCCTCATGATCTTTATGGATCTGTATTCCCACTGGTGAGTCTTTTTATGATTGTGTTAACTCTTAAGGGCATTTATTTATTGACTTATTTGAAAAAACCCTTAAGCCTGCTGCTGCACTGCTTGTGCAGACAAGTGTAGTAAAATACAGGGAACCAGTCACTTAATTCAGAGTGATAGCAGTGAGTACAAGTATCAGGATCAGCTTCTTCTTATTTTTCCCATTTTCATTTTCTGATTGCACTTCCAATTTTGTTTGTTTTCTTCTGAGCTTAATAAGCAAGTATTAAACAGTTTAAGCCTAGAGTTTGAGCAAACTTTGACTGGTCAATATTCTTTGTATGGAAAAGTGATTGAATTTTATTGTGTGTCTTACCCCTGTTTGTGACTAATGCTCTCTTTTCGATTATAGGTGTGGTGACCTATACACAGAGTGTTTAGCAGAAAGCTATTCCCTGTAGAATTTCACATATGGATCCAAACTCAAAGTTCCTCCCTTCTCCATTCCATTAATTTTTTTATTGCTCTCTTATCCAAAAAACTTCATTTTTAAACAAGCCGAAACTACTTAGGATTTAACACCTTGATATTTTGGTGCATAAGCTTATCTTGGGACAAATGCTCTTATGTTCTCCTGTTTAATACCACATGTCCACAAGTATATGTGCATGTATGTAAAAAGATGTATATGTAACCTTACACCTTTATATACATGCATGTTTATACAAGTACATATACATACATTCCTAGTTTTTTGCGTAGCCTTTGCTTCCAATAATGATTTGAGTCGAAATTCCGAAGTATGGATTTCATTTAGGATTAATCAAGCAATTAGTACAGCATTAGGAATTTATTGTTATAAATGTATAACAAATATGTGCTTTTTAAAATAAACTTAAAATAATGTTTCTAATTAGCAAATGGAATCCAACATTTTTTAGCTGTCTCATTAAAATAAAATTAGGTGCAGAGTTGGGAATTTTAATTCCAAACATTCACCTTTATTGCTGAAACATATTCCTGAATGAGTTCCTAGACTCTTTCACTAAAAGTCCATGCAAATGAAGTTGTAAAACATGGGATCAAATCTTGTTGACAACCCTTTCCACAATTATAACATTGAAAGAACTTCAGAAGGAAAAAGGGGATTATATAAATTTATCCTCCTCTGCTTCGTGGATTTCTACACTGTTTGTTGTGAATGGTTATGTCCTTAGCGTAAAGATAATGTAACAAAAAAAAAAAACAAAACCAAAAAAAACCCCAAAAAAACCCAAAAAAACCCCAAAAAAAACCCCAAACCCCACAAACAAAAAAACCCCAAAAAAACCAAAACCACCACCCTAGAATACCTCAGTTCCTTCTATAATACAATTTAGTATTTCTAAGGCAACTCAAGAAAAGGATTAAAAAATATTAAGAAATAATGGCTTTAAGTCATAATGGCAAAGAGGAGTTTCAACCAAATTTGCAATCACATGAGGCTCATATCTAATAGCTGTCTGCTCTACTCTGGGAGCCTTAAAGAAAAAGGCAATTTTTAAAGAGGTTCAAGGGAAACAATTCTCTGTGTGGATACCCAGTCTAGGCCAACAAACCACACAGCTACAGCTGGGGGCTTTGAACATGAAGTGTGGAGTGTAGAGACCAGCCTCCAGGTGTGCACACCTACCTCTTCCTGCAACCAGCACACAGGAGGAGGGACTTTTTCCAGAGAGGTTAGGACACTTTTGACTCTTCGGCAACTTGAGGTCAGCAGTGGGAAGTGGGACACACTCAACTCACTAACTCCTGGAGTCAGGTCCACCCTGGAGCTCCCACTTCAGGGAGTGCTATAACTTTGTGAGGGAAGAGCAGGTCTGGGACAGGCAGCAGGCAGCAGCATGCCAGACCTGTCCAGTGCCTTCAAGACCACCATCACTGCTCCCCTTCCAGCCTTCTGAGTCCCTCAGACCCACAGGGGGGAGAGTAGAGGCAGAGGTGCCAAAACACAGAAGATGAGGGAAGAGGAGGAAGAAGGTGGAGGGAGACAGCCTTGACAAGCAAAAGGTGCTAAATGCTGTAATTAGGTGGTCAGACTTTATTGCACAGATTTTTCTCCCCTGTCCCTCATCTTATATTGGGACAGTTAAATATTTACACATATTCGTATAGTTTTCAACCTTATACTGTTAAAGACCATTCTTGTATCTTTTTGGCTTAATTTTCAGAATCAGTTTGAGTCCTAATCCCATCGAGCCCTTTCATCCTACATGAGGTGTCTACTTTCTATACCTTGTTTCACAAAGGCAAATGTGATACAAGTTATACAAGTCTAAATCATGTCTTCTCTAGAAAAATAATCCCATTTTGTTTCTCTAAATAGTACTGAAATGTGCAGTTAATACAAAAACACAAGTATACAAAGATAGTGAAGGATATTTCTGCTAAGCTCTCTGGTGCCTTATTTGTGCCTTATGTAGAGTGCTGACCTAAGTAAAAGCTTGATCTGCATCCAATGTAGTGAACTTCACTGACTTCCTTGAAGATTTATTAATGAGAAGCCAAAGAGTCAGGCTGCAAGGCTGCTTGGCTGCATGAGTAACTGTGAGAAATTCACCCAGTCATTCTGGCATGATGCACAGAAGATGGAGCTGATCAATAAATTCCAAATCACTTGCTTTATTTTCTCTGGAAAATTATCAGAGTCTGGTATACAAATAAACAACTACCATTCAGATCCAAACTCCAAACATAAGAAGAAGCACAGGAATTAAGAGATTTGTTCATATCTTGTGCACCATGTTCCAAGAAAGGCCCCAGAAGTAGCCCTTTGTTGGAGAAGGTTACGAAGTGAAGGAAAAAAGGCAATGTAAAGGTCCTTAATTCTATCTCATAGAAAATACCATATGTTTCTGCATGCTTCATTAATGCTCCCTGGTTTACCGACACACAGCGAGTCCAACCTTCAGGGGTCAGCAGTGCTCAGGATATCTCTGAACTGCGCTCTAGGCAACTGTGGGGACTATGGAATAAGGGCTGACTCTGCTCAGAATTAATCCTGCACTTTTAGGTTGGATGGTTTGGAATCTGAAGAGCAGCTAACTGAAAATCACCCCCCGTCTCACAAATACCACCAATCACCAGGGCTCTTCTCTGAAGTAAAGCAGTATTTCATTCAGAGGGTGCTTAGAGATTATTCTTGTAAATAGATTTGCTAGATTGCAAATTCTCAGTTTACTCCCTAGTTTTGAAATTAGATAAATACAGTAGCCTTTTCTGAGATTTCTAGTGCAGAGAGTCCTGTGTCTTATGAGTGATAACATTCATTTTTGGAAAGCCTAATACTATCAGACTATCTGTATATTCTCTGGAATAAAACTTGCTAAATGCAGCAGAGTTTCTGTGGCTGAGCTGAAATACAAACAGTATAAAGAAAGGCTGCTGCTTCACTCTCATTTTTATGCCCAGTGGTCTTTCATAGACTGTTCTGCCTGAATTTGAGTTTTAGTAGATTATCTTCAAATTAGAGCTCAGGATGTACTTACAATTTAACGCCTTACTCCACTAGAAGCCTAACAATTTAAATGCAAGGGAGCAAAATCTTTATAGCTTTGCTCTGTCTTGACAATATGCTGTTTATGGACTCTTTTTAGCATACACAGGCATACATGCATGCAAAGCCAAGAGGTGGAAGTGAAACGACTCAAACAATTAATCTTTCCTGTTACAACGTTATTGCTATTCCAGGCTTTCATATTCTTGTTAAAGGACAGTGGATTGAACAAAAAGGGAATAAGAAGTGTGATGGATAGGAAAATATAATGATGACAGTATAATAAATTATTGCTTACCATTTCCTGAGTGTTTGCAAAATCTGCCTCTTTCGAGCTACACTGCACCAAAAGCATTATAATATTAATCAGGGCAATACAAAGGAATACATATTTGTATCAAAATCTACTTAAGTGTATTGAGCATTCCCGCTCCCTAAAAGCAAAACCAAAATAAAAACAAAACAAAACAAATCAAAACAAAACAAAACAAAAAAAAAAAAAGAGGAGATTTTCATCTCATTGTAACAGTACATGACACACTACTAATGCTTCTGCATATACAGAGGTATGTTGATATCTGAATAAAAATACAGTCTGAGCCTTAGCACACTGTCTTTCATGCAGAATTTTATTGAATACATGATAAACTACTCTTTATCTGAGAATCACAGCCATAACCCCTCAAGGTATTTTTATTTGACCTCGAATGAACATGAAAAAGGGGTTCACAGAGCAGCCATTTCTTTGTTATTTCTGCAGCATCTTTCAAGGCAGTGGCAGTGCAGCTTTAGTGTAGAAAGTGTTAGTGCTTCTGAAACATGTAATTAGAGTAAATCTTGAACTGAATTTGACTTTATTTTATATTTAATGACACGATGTCAAAAATACTTTGATCTGCATTAATGCAGTTGCTGGAATAAAATTACTTTCAGTCATTTAGTGTTTTGATCCCATATTTAGCTACACCATCCAGTTTTGAAGAACTGATGATGTTTTACACTGCAAGCTGTCTCTTACCCCTATCACCCCTAGGAGACTTACCACAAGAGAGTAACATATCTTGAATCCAGGTTTAGCCACAAAGTAGTCATCAGATTTGAAGGTTATCTTTATGTGATTTGTCCTTGATGTTATTCTTGGAGGTACTTCCTTGTGTCCACACCACCGTCCTCGAATAACTGTGCTGGTCTCTGATACATCTTCCACTTCCACAAAGTCATACCTGAAAAAGAGTATGAAGACTCAGTTTCTGCTGACTCTGGTTACAGACAGTGTTTGCAAATTGACAGGAGCACAGCTGGAGACACACAGACAACTGTCCCCTGTTCTCCACTCCAAAACATCAGACTAAATATTACAAATGGTGGACAAGTTTGTGTGCCGCTAAATACACTAAGCTGCAAGCTACTGCCTGAGTGCTCAAATGACTGATTTCCGTGCTCCTGGAACATGACAGTATTTGCTACCACGTTAAAATAGCAATAAGAGGCACTTGCATGTGCTTAGTATACAGTAAGCATACGCACTGCGTTTCATGTGGTGGGTAAATAATTTAGAGACCTGATAAAATATTATTTAAGGCAAGCTGCCCAACCTGAGCAGCTGCAAGCACTTGAGCACTTTCTGGTGGTCACCCAAGCTCCCTGCAGCAGCAGCAGCCACAGGCACCCACCTGCTCTGTCAGTCTGAGGGCTAGAGAGGGGCACCCACTGTGCCAGGAGCAAAGGGAGATGCTGGAGGGACACAGGGCAGTGCATGATACTGAAAGGTGCTTTTTAGGACCTTGTTTGTAGGTGGCACATTGCTCCTGTAGCTGATTTGGAAAGATTTATGTCTAGCTTTCAAGCAGGAAAGCATGCTGCCGCTCTGCATGCTGCAAGTGGGGAGATCTTGTGCATGCTGTCACCAGGGAAAATGCAACAGCATATCTTGTTCTGTGAAAAGTCACATCTTGGCCAGGCACCTGTGCCACAGCACTGATCCCTGAGCCCAAAGAGGGCTCTGCCAGGAGCAGAAGGCACTAAACCCCAGGGATGAAGGGACACAGCGGCAGCACTCACTGCTCCAGCCTGCGCATTCGTCTGCTTGGGTATAAATGACCACATAAATAAATAAATAAATGAGTAAAGTTATTGAGCTGGAGAATAAAAGGGACAGAGAATGAAGTTCTGCTTTTACTAAATCTATGACAAAACGTCTCTCAATATCTTTGGAGCCAGAATTAGGTCCCACACATTGCTGCCAGGAAGGCAGAGGTGACGACAAGAGGGGCAGCTTGAGTGCCATCCTCACAGTACAGTTAAGCCTTAAAACTCTGGAGGTCTTTACCAGGAATGTTTTCTATTATCAAAGCATCTGCTCCCTCCAAAGAAGGAGTTCAGGACTATTGAGTGATTCTTGCTAGCAATGCACTGCTTCCCACCCCCAAGTGTGTGGGCCAAGCACCCTCCTCCCTGCCCAGTTGTGGGAGCTGAATAGCTCTGTAAATAACAGACCTGCTTTTCTTTTTCTGCTGAGAGCCCATGAGAAAAAAACCGCAAGTACTATGTGGTTTGAGAATATCAGCTCTGCTGCTTTTATATTCACCAATGCCAAATTGCACAGAACAGAAAATAACAGATCCACCATGACCACTTACTGCCCAAAGTCTGCTGAAATATTCTTTTTTTGAAGCACACCAAAATTTATTTCCAGGCAGAAGTAAACTTGTCTCAATCTCCCTCCACCATCCCAAGCTCCCACTCCCTGGTGGCGATGGATGTAGTACCCAGCAGAGCTCCCAAGGATCCACCCCAGCCCCCTGGGAAGCATGGAACTGTGAATGCCTATTGCAACACAAGGAGTTGTGGTGTTCAGCAGGAGATAACCTTGTAAGCTTTGGTGAAAGCTGTCCTGTCTGGTCTCCCCACTTTTGGATGCCAGAAGCCAGACTAAGCAGCAAAACCAGGGAAAATCCATGGACTTTCAAGGATTATATCTGCTTTCAACAGCAGAGGCTTTGCTGCAACGATCATGGAAGTAGGTGTATTCTCAGTTGCTTCTGTGCATCCAAGGAGCCTCAGAGGCTGGATAATTTAATTGCTTCTCAGAATCATCTCTTATCAAGTGCCTGTGGAAATGCTAACAGCACTTCTTGAACATTCTGTAAGACCTTGAATATTTCCTCTCCTTCTTCAGAAGCTCTGAAGAAATATAGCTCCGCTAAAATATACCTTTTCATTCCTCAGCCTGAATGAATTTCAATCAGTTCAGTCTTAATAGTATGCAAATTACAATAATTAACATTAATGAAAAATTGAAAGAAAACACTAGGAAGTTTCTGGACAAAAAAGCTTGAGGTCAAAAGCAAATACAAAAGCAAGGTAAGGTGCAGGGGTCCTGAATTACTTGTCCAGTATGCCCTGCCTTCAAGCATATGCATAGCTCTCGGCATTCATTTCAATTAAAACCGTCCTGCCTGTCTCTCTAAAGCAGCACTGCAGGGATTGTCAGGGACTGAAGCTGCAGAAAGGATCTAGTTTTGAAAAATATATTGAGCATTAGCAAAACATCCAACTGCATACAGTATTTAACAGACTTAAAGCCATCACAATCTGTCTGACCAAAAAATTCCTCGCTCTGGAAGTAATACTACCCAAATAAAGGTCCTCCAGAAACTCCAGGGAAAATTTTACTGAAGAAAAGGACGTGATATTTCTCCAGCACTATGGATGATGGAAGGTCTTTGCTTTTCTCTGCATTCTAAATTAGCTGCTCTGGAAGAAGCAAGCAGACTGTCTTCCAAGATGCTCTCCAAGCACATAATGCCAGTAACAGCTTGACTTTCCCTCAGTGTGCCACCACCTTTAATGGCTTTTGACAGAGAATACTTCATCTTTTTTTTCCACAGTAAATTAGCCCTCTGTTTCAAAGTTGCAATGCTTTAAGGTCAGCCACAGTTTATCCACTATGTAAATATTAACAGGCCGCTTCTGTGTGCATTAGGCTCTGAATCTGGGAAAGTGTTTGGGGTACTGGGAGGTTACTGTTGTTACTGACTCTGCTGCTGATCTTGGACCAACATCACCAGAGCAGACCTGCCAAGGAGCAGGGAAGGAGAGCCAATTTTAGGCTGCATTCTTTTATTGCTACATGGAAAACAAACCTGCAGGAACTGTTCCCTCTTTCAGCAATGCAGAAAATTTAACAAAGAAAATTAAAGAAAAAAATCCATCCTGTAAAATGCCTGCAGATATGCCAAGCCCTACAAACACAAATTAATTGACAAAGATAAGATAAGATAAGAAGAGGCTGGGTGTGCAGAAACACTAACAACCAACTTCTGTGCATAGATAAGGTGTAAGTAACAACATGATCACGCAGAGTTGGAGGCTGAGACTTGAGCATTTCAAGTAAGTAGCATCATAGCAATCTGCCTTTTGGAGGGCATGGGAATCCTGAGCCTGTTTTCTCCCACAGAAAAGAGAGCTGAATAAAAGAAATATAAACACATGGATTTATACTGTTTTAGTGAATGCTGGCAAGATTCACCTCTGTACTCTACTAATGCAAAACAGTTTATCCACCCAGGTTAATCAGCCAAATCAGCTGAGCTTAAGGTCACTTTTGCTTAAAAGGGGAACCAAAGCAACTGGGATATAATAGGGTAGGCTTTAACAGATTTACAGATACACCAGCATGCATCAGTACACTGATATTTGTGGACCTACATTTGAAAGTTTTAAAAGGAATTGTACCAGTGAAGAGTAAAAATAAAGATAAGCAAGTAATTTGAACATAATTCTATTTTTCAATACATTTTTATCTGTCCCTCATATCCCAATACAAATGCTTACCTACTCACTCAAACCTTCTAGAGCCCTCCACCTACTGAAAAAGATGTTTCTTGCCTGGCTGAAATGTGACAGAGGTGATAGAGGACAAAATCCTATTAAAGTTGCACCTATGTTGTTAGATAGCTGGATTTGAGCATACAAGTACCTTGTGCTTAAAACGTTATAGAAGGACTAAAACCTGACAAAACTGCTTCAGGTCCAGGACAGCTCAGTTTATTTATGAACTCAAAGACCAATTTCAGCTGGGAGGGCCCCTTAAAGGTCTGTCCTCCTTGCAAGGACATCCTAGACCCATCCAGAGATGCCCTGATTTTGCTTTTCAGTCTCATGCCAGTGAGCTCAAAGGTGGTCTTAAGAAACCCTTTGCAAACTTTCACTTGGCACTCACCTGCAGATCTCATTTTCGGGTTCCTCCAGCCCAAACTGATTATCAAAAGCCAGTTGGATCCTGGTGCTCTCTGGGGAGTGGAGCCGCCACGTCAGCAGGAGGTTCCTGGGGTAGCTGCTGGGGAAGCGAGGACTGTGGATGCAGCCGTTCCCTGCCACGCTGATGGTCTCTTCTTTTCGGTACAAGTCTGTGAGGTGATTGCTCTCTGTTAGTAGTCACAACTTGTAGAAATTAGTATGTTGTTCCAGTTACAGGAAGGCAAAAAACACAACAGTTTATAACACAGCACAATTATTAGCATTTCAAGTCTGTAAAATGTTGGGTCTAGGAGCAGTTATTATTAAATAGGAAGTACACTGTATTTTCTCTTAATTCAATCCCCTACTAAACAGTAAGAACAACAGAGCTCAAGTATATAAACTCTTTATTTTACAAGAAATATACAATTATTTTTTTACATTTATATTGATTATATAAGTTCATTCTCACCACTTTGGCTTTAAAACAGAATTAAACTTTAATAAAAGCTTGAGAACAGTGAAGCAAGACAGACTGAAATAAAAAATGTAAATAGTCCTGCTTCCCAAATTTTGTGCTCTGGGAAGCAATGCCCTCTACACAAAAGCAGCAATGAAGGGCTGCAGGCAAGTGAGTATGGGTGAATTTGAATTTCTTTACTGTGTTTAAGTATTTCTTCCCAGAAATATGTGTAAGGTCATGTTTTGATTTTATTTATATGGTTTGAACCATTTTTTGCCTACGTTCCGTTTACTCAAACAGCTACTCCATGCTTATACCAATGTAACTGAGGCCAGATCCTATCCCATCAACCATCTTACTCAGTAACTTCAAGACAAATGGCCAAGTCTTTACTTAATTAAAATTCCACAACTTTTCCCTGAGCAAATATTCAATTGTTCCTACAGTTTACTTTTACCGAGGTAAAACCTCTGCTGCTGTAAATCCATGGCTCCAAGGATTACAGGAACTGTGTCAAGACCCAGATCTCTAAAAGTCAAAATGTCTTCTCAGTTACACCACGCACTTGCACTGCCCAGCTGTTTCTGATACTGGAATTTGGGTCAGTTTGCATCAAAGAACTGCAAACAACATTTTTCCATGCATTGACAACTTTAGTATGAGGAAATTTTGAGGATCAGAAGGCTTCAAGGCAACATTCAGATCACAGCAGGCTTCAGTTCCCAGTCAAGACATGCACCTCTGAGCCTCCACCTCTGGGACAGCTACCTGTGTTCCTAGCCCACATGATGTGTGGGGATCTACATGAATATGGACACTTGTTTTCATCTAAACACCCAAACTCTGATGTCTTTATCTTAAACTGAACATGACTCCACTTTGCTGAATGCTACATCAACCTCCAGTTCCACTGCAAGCAATAGAAATAGAAAACTGGTTTCTTCTCCTGAATCTGGCTACTGAGGAGGAACAAAATGGGGGAAAAATATCTCCACCAGGCTACTCTGTGAACATTGGAAACACAAAACCAAAGCAACCAGTCAGAGCCATCTGTCACACACACTAATCTAAGTCTTCACTTTTGCAATAAAATCTAATGTGTGACTGAATTTTTCTAAGCTCTTTATATGAAATAAATATACTTGTTTTACAAATGCTCACTGAAACCAGGAATCCAGACAAACGGTACAAACTTCTTGATTAGTACATTTATTTTTCAGGTTGCTTTTCACTGGTCCCTGGCTGCAAATACCTCCCTGCATGCAGCTGTAAACAAAGCACGGTTGTCTAACCCTTCATTGTATTCTTCTGACAGCACACAGTAATTCTAGCTTCCAAACAACCTGAAACTCAGAAGAAAAAAGTCCATGTTTCTTATAAAACTATCTCCACAGACCTAATTGTGACATCTTTCTAAGATGCTTTCACACTCTGAGCCACCCTTTCTAAGCAAACACAGCCCCGGTTTAAATACTGCAGAACTAGTCAGTTTTGTTTCATTCTGCTTTAACCAAACAATTTGCATTGGAAAAGTGCCAGTTTGTGAAAATAAAGACCACCCACCTATTAGTTTTGTTGCGATTTTCATCAGGGACGTCTATGCTGAAGTCTGTTTTGTATTTGCTTTTATTCTAAAAAAAGGGCAAAAAAGACATTTGCGGGGTTTTTTTTTCCCCTGAAAATCATTCATTCATCTGGAATGAAACAAAATGTCCAGCCAACACTACTGAGCTCTTACTGAAATCCTGAGGACCTTTGAACTCTGAAAACACCCAGTACACTAAGAGGACACTATTTCACAGGACTTTATCCAAAATGTCCAAGAAATGGGATAAAAATAAACCAGATTTGATTATAACAAATTCTGTGAAAAACAGAAAAACAACCATTCCCTAAGTCAGAACAAAAGTTACTGCAGTAAAGCATGGCAAAACTCATCCTGCAGCTGAGAGTCCATTACTCTTCTTTCTTGAACAGCAAACTATTGTCATTTTCCCTCTCTCACCATGCACTTCACTGTGTGGATCAATCTGGTTCATGATTCTGAGGGAATGGTTCCCTTTTCCCAGGCAATCCTAGCACAGGCATTGTCAGCTGCTGAAATTAGAGTTCTGGGGACAGTAACTCTGAAATGTGCTCATAAGCATACCCCCAAACAAAACATCTGTGCACACAGCACACCAACTGAGAATGAGCACTACCTTCTCTCTTGTACATCAAGAAGAGGGTCTGTCGCAGCTTTTCATTTAAATTAAACTCTGAATCACGCAGACTACAGCGCTCTGCCTGCAAGGCAGTCATACCTGACCAAGACTAGTACTGAAACACTAGCTGTACAGGTACGTGAAGCAATAGAGCTGCATGTGTTATGAAGCTTATCAATCAAAAGCTTATCAATCAAAGCACAGTGACTTGTTATTTCCATCATGGTAAACATGGCAATTATAAAGTCATTGCAGAGGAAAGGCTGGAGAGAAGCATGGGGATAAAATTCTCACTATAGTAAAATAAGGGATATTCAAATGTTACACTCTAAGGAAAAGGCCTTTCCACAAAGGAATAAAGTATGTTTGATGAGAATGGCCATAAATATTGTTTCTATAGCCCACATGGGATGAAATCTAAAGCTATTCGGAGCCTTCGCCTGATGCTGGAGCAGACTCTTCAGGAGCTCTGAAACAGCCTGATTCCCTCTCATCTGCCTCACCATGCACTAAATTACAACCTGAAGTGGTGTAGCCAGCACTGTAATCAAACACCACAGAATTTTCCAAGGTGATTTTCATTAGGATTTCACAGATAGAACACAGTCAGCACAGAGTCGTCCCAGGAGGTTGGCTCCTCATGAATCATCAAGCATCTGGGAAACAGCTTGAGGAGATGTGAGCAATACTCGTACCTTTTGAATCAGCAAAGCTATGAGACTAAAATAAGACCTTTCCAAGCAGACAAATATTGTCCTCATCAGATACACTGATGGGGGAACTCATGGAAATCACACATTCACCAAGGGGAAAGCTGGGATAAAAAACACTTAATAAAAGATACAGGCAAAGGAAAAGGCAGTGCGTCTTTCAAGGCACTGAACTGTCCCATGCTGCAACACAACACAATGCAGCACTACACTGTGTCCTGGATGTCACATTCTAACTGTATTCCATAATGCTTTATGGGAGTAAATAAAACACGACATAATGCACTGCCTGTCACATTTACTAAAAAGCATATAAAATCATTTCACAATGAATAAAAGCAGGTGCTAAGTCATAAGGCAAAAAGGCCATTTAGGCCATACACAGAAGGAGGATATTCTAGATGGCAGAAGTCACAAACACATCCTTGCACTCGGGGAGAAAAACTATCTCATAAGGAAGATGAGTGGGAAGGAATCTGGAAGACATCCTTTTTGGTGAGGCAATTCTCTGTAGAGAGTCTGAGCTGATTGTGAAGCAGCTTGCTCTATATTTTATTTATCTGAACTAATCTCTACCTTTTTTTTCCTCTTAATTCTTTCACAACCACTAATTTTAAACATAATGGCATACATGATAGTCCAGCTGTCCAAATTAGAGGAGCTCCCATTTAAATGCCCAAGGCAACTGCATTTTCCAAAGTGCTTGCCTTCCTCCCCCTTCAAGGAGTGCAGCTGGGTGTCAGAGTAGGAACTGGGATGTACAGTTCAATTTCAGGAAAATGTGCTTGTCTCAAGACAGTTCCCATCATGGGTGCCCAGTACATCCAGCGTTTCCCTTTCCCAGCAAGGTCATGCTGCAGGAGCAGCAAGAATCAGAAAGGTGAATTTCATCCTGTGTTTTCTCTGGATGCCTGCACTTCTTTGTGAGCTTTAGCAATATATCAACACTTTCCTCTTAAAGCTACTCCTCCTAGTCATGACATGCCTATTACTACAGACAGAAGTCTGCTTGTATTATCTTCATGCGACAGACAACGAATTCCTTCACTAAAACAATGGTAATAATAATTTAAAAAATCCCAACCAACCTAAAAGGCAATTTCTAACTGGTATTAGCTAATCTGACATCTGCTCTGTGATATATCCAGCAAGTCTGTAAGTGTCAATTCCTTCAGAAAGAAGAAGAATTAAGAAAATTACCTTGTATAAGGACCTAACCAACAATATGGAATACTTAGCTCCACCCTTCTAAGGTTTCTGGAATTTCAACACTTCCAACACTTCCTAAGGTGTTGTTTTGTTTGTAAGTCTGCTTCTATCTTTCTTCCCCTTGGGAAAGTTGGCCAACCAACTTTGATACAGCAGTAAAGGCTGAAAAAATACCATACTCTGAATGTATTATGACAAGAAATACACCCTCTGAAATGCCACGGAGCGTAACCTCATGAGCTCCTCCTCTAGTACAGCTGAGGAGAGAGTTTCTGAGAACCATGGTGAAGTTCATTTTATTACTTATGAAAGTATTTGTTATTTCAGGAAAGGACCTTAGGATTTTGCACATGGGAGTTTTCCAGATATAACTCTCCTCCTCCATTGCTGTTGTCTTAAAAAAAAAATAAAATACAGCAGTCAGTGATTTGCCACCAGTTTTTAAACAAATGAGATAACCTTCAGGGAGGATAATAGCTCTTCAGCTCCTTCAGTTGAAAATTAGCCTGATCTAAATAGCTGAATCCATAGAGAAGCGAAGAACAATAAAACACTTTTGAATCCAGACCACAAATCAGTTCATCTCAGGGACAGGAATGCCAAGCGAGTTGTATTTATCATAGTCTGTTCAGGCAGTCACTGGCTTTTTTTTACTCCCCACCCTCCTGCAATAAGCAGAAACTTTGTTATCCATAAGGTTCTGTGTAAATCAGATCAAAAGATGACAAGAGTTCATTGTAAAAAGAGCGTATGCCATAGCTGGTCACAGCTTGTTAGGAAGACGTAAAATAGTAAGGTCATTTTCCTTGTTAAAAACAGAGCAGTTTTTGGACTTGCTTTTTTTATTTTTTTGTGGGTTTGTTTGTTTAAATGGATATAAACAATAAAA
>VYZP01074147.1:0-10619 GCA_013400635.1 Hypocryptadius cinnamomeus | reverse complement strand
TGGAAGAAATAATTTTCTGAACACTGGAAAAAATTTCTGAGATTGAAAACTGCTGCTGTGGAGCAGGCTGCAGAAGGGAAGGATAAGCAGCCTTGTTTCCTGGGACAGTTAAGGTTGGAATGGACTAACTGCAAGGAAGTCATTAAATGGGGGAATCTTGCAGCCAGTAGAAGGGCTGAGACACCCTTTGTGGCAGGACTTTATCTGAAGCTTAAATGTTAGATTCTATTTGTCTGTAATCTGACAGCAGACACTGGTAAGGCACCTTTCCCAACCATTTACTTGGAAATCAGCAATGTTGGCAAATCTACATGTCAGAGCTCATCTCATGTGGTTTGTCATCATCTAATCCTGCTCCCAGGATTTTGTAATCCTCTCTTTTTTGACATTGCACTTTGTTAAATACAGGATTATGATACTACAAATAGTATTAAGATTTGTTAAGCAGTAATAAACAGCAAGAATAGATGACCTATTTGAATAGAAATAGTTATTGTTTAAAAGCAGCTAAAAGAGCTTTAGGTCTACTAAAGAAAATCAGGAGTAAATTTTATCAGCAAAGTTGTGTGAAATAAAAAATACTTTGGCAGTTCATTAAGCATCTTCTGCTGTCTTTTTTAAAACCACAAATCTGATGAATTCTGCTCTACAAAAATCATCTGCTTTAGAAAAGCAGATGTGAAAATGTCCTGGTTTAGAACTCATGAACTGAAATTTCCCGGATAAACAGTAGTTTAAACTTACACAATAAAAAACTTCCATATTTGGAGATCATGGGTGTTTTGGTAGTTGGCCTTTTGTGCCAGTAATATGGAAATAATCAGCATGGGTTTTTTGTATAGTTTTTAGTTGTTTGTTTGTAATGGGAATTGTGCTCTAGGACAGGAAAGGTCAGAATCACAGACAGTGTGATAAGCCTTTTTTCCTATTTGCTGTACTGGGACTGTTGTAATATTAACAAATGACTTTAAATTTAGGTTTCTACAAAATCTGGATTGGATCCAGGTGGAGCATGGCATGCTTGGGGCATGGCTTGCCTTAAAGCTGGAAATTTAACTTCAGCAAGAGAGAAGTTTAACCGATGTTTAAAGCCACCCATGGATCTAAACCAGCTGAACCATGGTTCAAGGCTGGTCCAGGATGTGATACAGTACCTGGAGTCCACAGTGAAGCCAGTACTCATCACAGTAAGAATCTTAAGAAATTATGGTTTAGTACACATCTTATAGGAATGCATGTTACACTGGCAGGTGTTAGGGTGTTTATTTTCCTTCCTTGTCATGATTGTCTATTGCAAACTGAATATTGTTGAGAAATTTGTTAGCTGTTTCATCACATTGAAGTGGTGCCTGAGAGATTGTAGGATTTTATAGCAATTTGGGATTTACTTTGTGGAGGGAAAATAGGCTGTACTGGATAATGTCCTGTTACTACAGAATAAGGAAGGTAAATTCAATCCCAGCAGTATTTTGTCATGCTGCAGTGATGCAATTTTTCTGCTGAAACTCTGGTAACTTTACAGAAGTTCAAAGAGAGTTTCAAATTATTTCCCACTCCTCTCATCAAAAACCACTACTAAATGGTTTGGAATTCTGATTAAGTACAAAAAATTCCTTTTTGTACTAAGTAACTGCAGAATGATGATGAAAGACCAAGTACATATTTTAGGAGAATAAAAAAGCCTCTTTGAACTGGGTTGTTGAAGTAGCTTTTGACACTGGAATGCCTTTTACCTGTCCTTGGAAGCAGCTATGCTGGGTACAGCAACATTCAGCATATCTGTTGATAGCAGGGTTCCAGTCTGGTGTTTATAAAAAGCATTGCTGGATTGTCACCCCTCTGAAGCAATACCTATTTTAAAAACAACAGTGAAGAAATACTTCAGGGCTGAGTGACAAGAGCTATCTGAGAAGATGATTTTCTCTTGCTGATCACTTATCGTTGGTTCTCTGTGTTAATGGTAGGATGATGATTACTTTGCCACATTGAGGGAACTTGAAGCAACACTGAGAACAAGAAGTCTGTCTCTGGAGATGATGTGTGAGGGGAAGATTCAACACAACAGCTATTATCAGGAGTGCTTGTTCTATTTACACAGTTATGGCACCAATCTGGCAATAATAAGCTTTTACATGAGGCATGACTGTATGAGAGAAGCACTGCTTCACCTGCTAAATAAGGTGAGTAATTCCATTTTCATCACCAAAACTGAAATTTGAAAAACAGCAATGAGCATCATGCAGTGTTTGGGTGGCTTTCTGCACAGGAGTTTGCTGAGGTCCTGAAATGCTGTTTTACAGACTATCCAGTGACTGACAGGAATTCAGGGAGACAGAAGAACAACACTGATCTTTACAGATGTAAAGAGAATGTGCAGTTTTGGTTCTTTTTACAGAGGTCCTGCATCAAGAGCACTTTGTCTTTTTTTTACAAAGTTGAAAACTTGGGACTGTTGTCATAGAGTTCAGAAGAGAGAAGGAAAATTTTGAATTCCAGGGTGCAGATAACATTAGACACTACTCCCTGTCCCTGTGCCTGTGTCTTGTGGTATTGTTTGTTGAATCAGATCACCTATGTTTGCACTTCTGTAACCATTAGGAATATAAGGGAGTACAGAGGACAGAAGTCTAGGGAACCCAAAATGTGGTTTCCAGCTCTCCCTTAAGGAAACTGCATAATATAAGAGGACTTAAGTATCCCTGGAGTAAACAGTTCTATTGGTGCTAAACTAAAATTAAATCTACAAATTATTCCGGGTTCTTACTAAGACATTAAGGGTGCTTCTTAGGAGATGTGAATCCATTATATCCCACCAGCTTGTTAGAGTGTGGTGTTTCCTTTTCTAAGTTGCTGTGCTTGTGTTTGAATTACTGATTATTTTTTTATTATTTGAAATAACTCTTATTGAGAAAGTACAACTTGAAACATCAACTTCCATTGTCTTTATCTGTTTATGAGGTTTGTCAATAGAAAATAAAGTTGCCTTATCCTCTCTGCTTTCTCATTGTACCATCAATCATTCTAACATCTTACAGTCATCTGCATATTGAATTACCTTTTTAAATTTATCCTTTACATCAGTTTAAATCTGCTTTTAAAGAAAAGTTGCATATTTATACAATGTAGGTGACATAATTTCACCTGTTAAGTAGCAGACTTGGAAAATACTCTAGACAGACAATTTGATTTGGAAGTTTTGGACAAGGAACTGGTAGTAATCATATAAACCAGAGAGGGGGGTTTGTTCCTCTAAAGCTGTAAGGTACTAAGCTTCTGACTAAACATTTTGCAGTTGGTTGTTTGGAGACATTTTTTGTGTACAGACTTTGTCACTTGTACCTTACTCTGAGATAAAGAAATTTCAGAAATTTCATATCAAGCCTTTAAAACATTTGTGGTGGCCCTGTTGACACATGTTAATGTTACTGGGAAAGAAGAACATGTGAAGCTGCATTTGCAAGACCACAGTAAAGAGGTCAGGGGGAGTAAATATCCCCTCCCCCAGGTCACTACTTGTGAGGTTTCATCTGAACAACTGTGCCCAGTTCTGGGTTCCCATGTACAAAACAGACACTGTGAAAGTGAAGCAAGTCTAATTGAAGGCCACTAAAGTGTCCAGGGGCCTGAAACACTTGATATTTGAGGAGAATGATAGAGCTAGGTTTTTCCTGCTGGAAGAAAAGCCAAGAGAAGATCTGTGTGATGTGTGTTTTCAGCTTCCAAGTGGGTGATTATAGCAAAAATAGAGCCATGCTTATCTCCTATGTGCCCAGTAAAAGGGTAAGAGAAAGTGGACATGATTGGGAGCAAGGGAAATTCCAACTGGATATAAAGAAAAAGGTTTTGGGTTTGTTTTGGGGTTTTTTTGTTGCTTATGTTTGGATATAGCACCAGGGCCACAGGGAGGTTGTTGAATCACTATACTTTGTCATGCTCAGAACTTGACTGGACAGGTCCAGAGCAGCATGACCTAACTTCGAAGTCATTCTTTGAGTGGGGTTTTGAACAAAATAACACCCAGAAATCCCTTCCAATGTCAATTATTTATTAATTTTATGATCTCTGTCACTCCTTATATTACATAAGGAAAATAAGCTACAGAGGCTTTACTTCAAGCAACTTTCTGTTTGTGTAGGAATCCCCATCAGAAGTGTTTATTGAAGGGATCTTCATTCCAAGTTATGAAAGTGGAAAACTGCATATGTTGGAGAACTTGCTGGAAACCATTGATCCAGGATTGGAAAGCTGGGGAGTCTACTTGATTGCAGCCTGCAAATACTTGCAAAGAAAGAACTATTACCATATTCTGTATGAACTGCAGCAGTTCATGAAGGTAAGTTGAGGGACAGTGCCATCTCTTTCAATGAAATGCTGAATACCGTCAGACTTTTGCATATTTATTTTCTCTAAACCTGCATGCTGGACAAGTATATTTTTGCCTCTTTACAGTCTTAGAAAACATAGAAAAGCCTGAGCCTTACTAAAGCTGACCTGATCCATGTCATGGATCTGGCACATTGTATTAAAGAAATCAGATCTCTGCCTGCTTTGTGTGAGCCCTTCAGTGCAGACAGTGATACTGACGGTGGGGTCCTGTGGTCCATCTTAGTGGTGAGTGCATTTCTTCCAGGATCACGTCCGTGCTGCAATGACCTGCATTAGATTTTTCACTCATGGAGCAAAGTCTTACACTGAACTTGGAGGAAAACAGATGTGGCTTCTAAAGATTAAGGACCATCTCAAAGTCTATCTGCAGGAGGTCTCAAGAAGTTCAGGAAGGAAAAAAATGGCATTCACTTTTCGGAAGAAAATGTCTGCTACAGATGTGTCGAGGTATTTATAAACAAGAAACTGCGTTTTAGGAGAGGTGAAATTCAGGCTATAGACTTTGGGGCTTTTATTAGTTTCATTAAAGTTGGCTTTAGCTAACACTTACTGGCTGTCCTTGACCCAAATCTGCTTTTATATAGTTACAAGTGTAGGATTCCCATCACTTTTTCCCCCCAAAAATCCAAACCAGGAGATGGGCAAAAAAATATCTGTATGTATATCAGACTACCCTCCTTCAATTTAAAAAAACAAACAGGAACCCTACAATGCATAGACAATTATACATCAGTCCACAAGCTTTTTTTTTCTTTTTCTCTTCCTTTCCTCTCCAAAAAGCCAGCTGCTTTGTAGTGCTTCAGTGTCTACTGAGGCTAACTCAAAACACTGCACTATGTACAAGCTATAGGTGCCAGAGATAACTGGATTCCTGTATTCAAAAGTCAAAATGTAAATTTAGCCTGATCTCTCTTGTACTTGGGGGTTTGTATCTTGGTTTTCTTAGGGGCTTTTTTCTTTCTTTCTTTTAGTCTAGACTCTTAACTGTAACCTGGAGGGGCATGTGTGTGATGAGGTGAAAAAGCAGGAACAGATATTTATTTGGGGATCCAGTTTCTCTGGCTCACTTCTTTGAAATAATGTGAATAATTGCTCATCTTCAGCTTGTGATGTATGTTAAGTGCACAGATCTGAAAAGTAGTATTGCTGCAGACTTGTACAATGGACAAAGTCAAAAAGCAACTAAAATAATTGTTTATAAGTATGTCTTCTTTTGAAAGGTATTGAAGAAATTAGTTCATATAAATAATAATTGACACTTTCCCTATTACAAAATAAAGTCAGAATTTTTTCACTGTCTAGGCACATCAATACAGTTGATCTGCAGATGGAAGTAACAAAGTTCCTGCATCAGTGTGAGAGCTCAGGAACCTCTCAAATGACAGACTCCTCCTTGCCCACACTCTTTGGAAACAATAACATGAAAATGGATGTTGCTTGCAAGGTACTAATTCCTATTTTAGACACAGCTCTATTTTTCATCAACAATACTAACTTGTAATGCAGATTGAAGCATTTTATGGTTGAAGCAGTTTCTTGTATTTTTTTGGGCAGGTTACTTACACATGAATGCAACCCACCTTTATGAAAAATTCATGTTTTTCCTCAGAGTAGCAGAGAATGTCTGAGAACTTGTTCTCTTGAGGAGCTGGTCTCCTCAAAGTTCAAATTTTCATAGGCAGAGCATCCAAAATACAAATAGTAATATTCCTTTTGTCTCTGCATCCCATTATATTTGGAAGCAAGGCAAATAATGGTATAATTTTAACCATTCTTAACTTTGGCTCATGTCCATCTGTAAATTGCTTAATGTCCCTTAGGGANCTTTGGCTCATGTCCATCCGTAAATTGCTTAATGTCCCTTAGGGAAGCAGTGTGTGACAATAGACCCTATAATTTGCTGTACTTCTTGGGCTGATGCTGTTTTCTGTTGAAGTAATGCATTTTATTTTGGCCTCTGGGCAAAATCTGGATTTGCATTAATATTATTTAACTGTACATAATGAAAAAGGAATGCACATTCCCAGACTTGTCTATGCCTCTCTTTTCAGGTCATATTGGAAGGCAAAAACATTGAGGAGGGGTTTGGGATTGCATTTAGAGTTCTCCAGGTATGGAAAAACTTGATATAACAAGCAATATTAATGCAAAGTAACTCCTGAAAGCAGTAATTATTTAAGCACAAGCCTTTCCGCCCCCCCTCCCCCCCCCAAAAAAAAACCCTTTTAATCCCCCCAAAAGCAAACCTTGCTAAGAGAAAAGTCACAAGTTTAAGTCTTACATGTCCCTGTATTTGTGGAAGCTTGGTAAAGAAATTAAGATGCTGTTTCAGTAGGACACTTCCAGAGTAATTGAGTCCTACAGAGGAATGAAGTACAGCTTTTCCTTTGCTGTGCACCTTGTTCAGTTTTGCAAACCACAGTCATAGATGTGTGTAGAGACCTCTCACATGGTACCTCTCTGCAGTTCATGACAGTCATGCAAAGAAAGTGAATAAATAAGGCCAGGGCTGTCTCTGTTCTATTCTCCTGATTTGAGATCAAAATTAATTAACTGGAATCTCTCACTGGGGACCTCTCACTTGTCATGTCTGGGTAGAAGTTGAGTGATTATCAGTCAGCATTGCTCATGAGCTCTAAACTCTTCTGAGTGTTTCTCATCCATATAGTCCCAGATGGTAGAGCAAGGCACTTTTGGACAGAGGTGGCACACTGAGGGAGTATTTATGGATGTGGCAGGCCCTGCTCCTTCTTTCAGGTCAGGATGTACAAGGCAGAACTCCTGTTTGTAGGGAGATAGAGAGCCTTAGAAAAAACAGCACTTCTAAGCAGCAGCAGCAGGCACTACCTCCAGTAAAAACGGAGCAATGAGTCCAGCTGCCTATCACTTCCATTTCCATCCTTTTTTTTCTTTACTTACTCATTGCAGGATCAGTTCATAGCTTTTATCATCTGTTCCCTCATGTGGATGGTGTACAATGGTCAATTGCCTCCTGTTTGGGGTATCCAAAGGGTGACTGCTGGTGGTGGGGCTGGAGAACTATAGTGGGAACGTGCTAAGTGAGGGAGAGGTGGGTAGGGGTCTAGGAAAGAGCTTTTGCCAGGAGAAATAAAGCTGATTTTTTGCCACTCCTGAAAAGAAGGCAGTAACAGCACTCTTGTTCTTCAGGACGATTGATTTTTACAAATCTGGTTGTAAAAAAGCCTTTAAGTCAACCCTGAGCAGTAGTGAGTGGAAAACCAGAGGCTCCCAAAACAGCTTTGACTTTTTGGAGCATGGTTTGGTATTTTGTCCTTAGGAAAGACTGTCTCAGTTGTGTAGACTCCCTCTGAGAAAACCTGCTGAGAGCATTCAGTGTGTTGCTCTGATGTTCCATCTACCTCTAGGACTTCCAGCTGGAGGCTACAGAAGTGTACAGCAAAGTGGCCAAGCAGCTGGTGAAGCAGCAGAAGTACAGTGAGATCCAGCAGCTCCTGAAGTGTGTCAATGAGTCTGGAGTGGCAGCAAAAAATGATGGAGATAACATTATCCTAAACTGTCTAAATGAGTTCAAAAACATTCCTGCTGAGGTAATTCTGTCCTGCATTGTGTCCCTTTGAAGTAAAAAGGATCTAGACCATACAGGCTGCGGGGAAGTCTAGTGCCTGTACTGCTCTTTCAGTGAGTCCTTTGGATGTTCTGGCTCCTTGCTATGGGCATAGCTGCAAGGTGGGAGTGCATGGTTTGCCTTGTACAAGATACTCTGAGAGGAAACCACAAGTAGCTATAGCACACTGCTACCCAGCACCTCCCAAATGGATACCCATGGGGGAACAGAACGTTTGCTTCACAAGATGCTGTCAAATGCTGCTGATTGCAGCAGGAGGTGTTCCCTTCAGTGAGGCTTCCCTGGCTAACACAGATGATGTGTGGAGGCAGAAACCTCCTGCCTCCATAGGAACCAATTTTGTGGGTCTCTTTGCCTACCACGGTGTTTTTCCATCCCAGTGAAGGAAGGAGATGCACTCTGCTAGTTCTATTAATTAGATTAGAGGATGCAGTCTGCTCTTTGGGTCAGGGTGGGCCATGGGGTGACTCCTGCTGGGGTGGGGGGAACCTACAAATTCATTTCATGCAACACAAGCCATGTCCATGAGAGACTCATAGTGTTCTCTAGGGATACCCCCCAGAGATGACAGGCAGAAAAAGCTGTGGCTAAAGGGAAGACTTAGAATTAGTATTTTTTTTGTATTTTCTACATCTGCAACTCTTGCAGGTGGGACAGTCTAAGCACCTGCTGTGATCTCAGCAGGTCTGTCCACAAGGGTTTGATCCCTGATGGGGTAAAGTTTTTCAGACTATTATCACTTTAGTGTGAACACCTTTTCCCTTCTTTGGATACAGGATCTCGATAATCTGATTCAGGATATGGACAGTGATGAAAACAAGGTAAGTAAAAGCACAGTAGCAAGAGCTAAACAGTCCAGTCTTGGTCTGCAGCTTGCAGGTTCTTATTCACTGTCTTCTCTCTCATCCTCATGCAAATAAGATTTTTGAAGGCTGCTTCCTAGATTCACAGTGAATTCCTCAAGGCCATGGTGTTTGTGACATGTGTAAAGCTGTGACATACAAGTATCAATTGGGACTATCCCTGAGAGCCCTCAGAGTGAGGGCTGGGCATTTGTTA
Organism: Hypocryptadius cinnamomeus; assembly: GCA_013400635.1. NCBI lineage: Eukaryota > Metazoa > Chordata > Aves > Passeriformes > Zosteropidae > Hypocryptadius > Hypocryptadius cinnamomeus. Next base: position 1,567 of record VYZP01074147.1, on the reverse strand, counting down.
GAGTGGGACAAAAAGTATTTCAGAAAGGCACATTGGTGGGTTTGTTGTTTTGTTATTCACCCTTTCACATAGGTGCACACAGGTTTCTAGTAATGGCAGACAGCTAATGATGACCACTTCAGCTTACTGTTTCAGGATTATACTATTTCTGTGGTGATCGAGAGTTGAATGATAAAACTTCTCCAGCTTCTGATAGACTTTTTGTCTTAGAGGAAATGAAGCCTAAACTAGTTTATATCTTTGTTGGCTTTCATACCAGCCAGCCAAGGCACTGGAGAACTGTAGACTCCTGTTCATAGAAGTGGCTGTGACTCAGCATTTGGGGATTGTTGTAGATCCTGAGTGGCATAGCTGGGAATAAAATCTATAGATTTTTGACAGTCCTCTGTCTGCTCTGAATGACAAACTCACTGTTGCAGGCAATGGGCTTTTAATTCTGCTTTTCTGTAAGATCTGTCACTGAAAGGTAGGAGTTGTTCTGGAACCAACAGTGGAAGAAATGACAGATTCAGACTCTTTGCTATGAGGACACTGTAATTAATGCACAAGATAGGGTTCTTGAGAGTAATTTCATGGTCATACAGTAAAGAAGTGTCTACAAGACACAAACGTAATAAAATACACCTGTTTGCCCATCTCTTTCACTGGGAACTGCTTCGTGCCGTGCTGTGTTTGGTGATGTGCTGCTGCTGCACTGGCTGTTTCCCATGAGTCCTTGCTTGAGCTTGTCCCGTTAGTTTGCTCCAGCTTTCTGACCAGGCTCTGCCTGCCTTGTGCTTCAGATCCAGGCCTACGTGATGTGCAACAAGCTGCGCTCCGCGTACCTGGTGGCGGTGCGGCAGGAGAAGGCGCGGGCCGTGCAGCTCGTGCAGCACGTGCGGCAGCTGGCCGAGAGCAGCGGCGACCACGTCGTCAAGGCCATCTGCGCCCAGTGGCTCTCGGTGCACCAGCCCAAGGTGAGAAATCGGCTTCCTCAGGGCACTAGGAAGTAATGTGTAACTGACATGTGCCATCCTACTGAAGGAGAAGGCTTCAAGACGGCTCAGAGGTGTCTGCTTCAGCAGCCTCTAGGTAAAATGGAACTCTGTTGGCTTATGTTGGTGGCAAATGGATGCTGCTAGTGTGCCTCTGGTGAAAGGAAGGGAACTAAATTACAAGTGCCAGTCCTGTATTTTGACAAACAGCCACTACCTCAGGGTGTTTTTTGGCTCTCTTTTTGATGGGGGGAGGGGGGCAGTTTCAAACTGAACAAGCGAGGATTTAGGTGTATGGAAGAGAGCACTTCTGTTTCTGGCTTTAGTTTTTGGATTTTGTTGGCTTTTAATTTTTGGGGGGGCGTTGATATTTTTTGAAAAGCACTGGACTTATAATATGTGTTTTATTTTTAATCCAGAAAACATATGTAGAGAGGACAGAAAAATTTTATCAACTCAATGTAGCCTAGAGTATAAAATTTTTGTGATGTTTCCTGAAAAATTTTCAAGATTGGAGAGTTCTTCTGTTTCAAAGACTAAAACTTAATTTTTTTAAGCCTCTAGACAAATCATTTGCTACTTCTTTTTTATTC
>VYZP01074146.1:8516-22966 GCA_013400635.1 Hypocryptadius cinnamomeus | reverse complement strand
CCTGGCCAGCAGCCACATGTCCCAGCCCCAGCCCCGGGGTCTCCTGGCTGCAAAGGGAACCAGGACCCAGCTCCCCAGGGCCCCAGCACCGCTTCAAATCCAGCAGCTGATAAATATTAAAGCAGGTAATGCCCCAAATGCTGCCACTCCTACTGGAATGTTTGTCCCATTAGTGAGACAGACAGGAAACGATTTACAAAACAGCAAATAAACGCAGCAAAAATCACACAGAGCTGAAAGCTGGGAACAAGGAGTTGAAATGATGGGTTTAGATCACGGCACAGCTACCCTGAACTGAATTAATCGGTGCACTCGGAGCTGTCAGCTGCTGCCGGGGTGGAAATGAGCAGCAGGGCTGAGGAGGACAAACTTGCAGCAGGGCTTTTCTGGGAACGGCGGAGCTCTGCGGCACCGGCCGGGCCAGGCTCGGCCTCGGGCAGGTCGTGGTCAGCACCGAGCCCCACCCCGGCCCCTGCCCGAGCGCTGGTTCCTCCCTCCTCCTCCTCCTCGCTGCTCCTCTGTCCCGCGTGTGATCCAGCTGCCTTTCCTGCACGGTGATTTTTGGGTCATTATTTTCACACCTTTTGTTTCCTTCTGCTCCCAGTTCCCAGAGCTCCCCCTCCACGTCCCAGCCCATCCTGGAGCTTCACCAAAGCAGCTCCTTGCGTTCTGACACTGGTTTTGTCGCAGCCAAATACCTACAGCAGAAACCCGTTCCTAGGGCAGCTGCTTTGCTGGGAGGCAAAGAGCTGTGCCTGGCACAGCGACGGGCACGGGCACCCGCAGCCTCAGCCAGCCTTTGTGCTGCCTCCTCCGGCCCCTCCCGGCTGGCAGGTTTGATCTCTCTCTGATTTCACAGTAAATAGAGGAGGCACCATCCATGGGCCCCTGGAGAAGGGCAGCGAAGAGCCGAGGGAAGAATCCTCCAGAGAGGGGGCACCCGGTCTGGTCCGTGCGTTTCCCGTGACAATGTTTGTCTTTCTCTGGACGTGGCAGCACGCAGCGGGAGGGAACGCACGGGCACACAGAGAAAACCGACGGCGAGTGAGGAGCGAGTCACTCCTGACAAGGGCCGGAGGCGATGGAGTGACCGGGACCGCCAGCGCTGGGTGCGGTGACAGCCCGGGGCACACGGAGCCCCTCAGAGCCCACCGGGCACCGCTGCTGCTCCGCCGGGAGCTCCTGGCGCCAGGGAGCGGGGACAGCCTGGGACAGCGGGGTGACAGCGGGGTGACAGCGCAGGACACGGGGCTCCGAGAGCTCCGGCAGAGCAGAGCCCGAGCGGCCGGAGCTGCTGCTCGGCCAGGGAGCCCGGGGATGAGCTGGGGCATTCCCAGAGCCCTGCCGCGTTCCCGGCTCCCTGTCCGGATTCCCAGCTCCTTCCCCAAATTCCCAGCTCCCTGCCCGCATTCCCGGCTCCCTGTCCGCATGCCCAGCTCCCTGCCCGCATTCCCGGCTCCCTTCCCACATTCCCAGCTCCCTTCCCACATTCCCGGCTCCCTGCCCGCATTCCCAGCTCCCTGCCCACATTCCCAGCTCCCTTCCCACATTCCCAGCTCCCTGCCCGCAGTCCCAGCCTCTCCAGGGGCACCTCCCTCTCCTCCTGTTCCTGGCTCCAGGCAGATGGGTAACTTGGGCTCTGGAGAAGGGGATGGATTTACCGAACTTTTACTATTCATAAACTTACTTTGGGGCCGGGGGCAGATACAAATGCTTCCTCACCCTAATTCCAAAATCCAGAGTGATGTGAGACTAAAAATGCCAGTCCTAAAATTATACAGAGCAGTTCAAATAGAAGCAATTTGATAATTTCCTCAGGCACACAAAGCAGCAACTCAATAAGAATAAATATGCTAATGATGTATTTAGTCTTGGCCATTACATTTCGTAAATATTTACTGCTCAGTATTCAGAGTCCCAATCCACCAGCGTCAGTCACCGACCAAAGCAGAAGTGTGGAGGGAAGCTTGTGCTGCGCTGGGCCTGTGTCCTACAGACCCTGCGGGGGCTGCACGGGCCACTCCTGCCCGAGGGACCCCAGCACGGCCAGGGTGGGACAGTCCAGGCATGCCCTGCCCCAGGGTGGCACCTGGCACAGCCTGCGGTGCCTGGCACAGCACCAACACAGCTGCACAGCACCAACAAACCTGGCACAGCACCAACACACCTGTGCAACACCAACACACCTGGCACAGCACCAACACACCTGGCACAGCACCAACACACACCTGGCACAGCATCACACACACACCTGGCACAGCACCAACATACCTGTGCTGCACCAACACACCTGCACAGCACCAACACACCTGGCACAGCAGCACCAACACACCTGTGCAGCACCAACACACACAGCTGGCACAGCCTGCGGCACCTGACACAGCACCAACACACACACCTGGCACAGCACCACAAACACCTGGCACAGCACCAACACACACACCTGGCACAGCACCAACACACACACCTGGCACAGCACCAACACGGCTGCTCTGAAGGCTACAAGCAGGTGCCTGAACCCCTCAGTCCCACCTGGACGTGCCCCTGTGCACAGGAGCAAGCACCCCTGGCATCAGTGCAGCCCCACAGGTGTGCCAGGGGAGTTACCCATGGGGTCAGTCACCCTGCAGGGTGGCAGCTGCTCTCTCTTCTCTGTGCTGCAGACTTCCAGGCAAAATGCTCTTCAGGAGGAAAAGGGGAAGGAGGGGACTCCATTAAGTGAATAAAATAGGAAAGGGCAGGTAAAGTCATTACCTGGTGTCTTTTCAGCAAGGAACAGCTAAATCAAAGCCTGATCAATATATTCCTTTCAAGTAAAGTTCAAACACCAATCTCAGCCCCAGGAGGCCAGGCTTGAGGGGGCTAAATTGACCCTGCTCAGAGGGCAAGGATGCATTGCAGTGCAGAGCAAACCTCACCTGCCATTGAACTCTGCACTCACGGCTGCAGCTGAAAGCTTCCCTGACGGGCAGGCCGTGGGGCAGGGCCCTGGAGGAGGCACTCAGCTGCTGGAGAGCCATCCTGCCACCCTGTCCTCCCCCAGCCCCGCTGCTGGGACACCCCACATGGTCCCCAGTGCAGGAACAGCTCCAGGTGACCCCTGGAGTGAGGGCCACCTTGTCTCTGACACGCTGTGCGGGGTGGCAGCGCCACGAGGGAAGCACAGAGCAGCAGCCTCAGAGCTGCCAGCAGCACTGGCTCTCGGGGCAGCCCCACTGGCAGCTGGAACACCTGCCAGGAGCTGGAGTGACCCCCAGGTGACAGGGACAGGGGCACGTGCCCCGCCTGCAGCGCACCCCACACCTCCTCTGAGCCCTGTGGGGTCTCAGCTCGGGGTGAGGGGGCACAGGGCCAGCAGCAGCAGCCTGGGGTGGCTGCAGTGAAGGGGATGGGGCGTGGGGCACCCTGGTCACCACACCAGCAACCCCAGGGCCCGGCCCCAGGCCAGCAGAACGTTCTGTGCTCTCTCTGGACAGAGCACCCAGCACCTTTCCTTCTTCTTGTAACCAGCACAAAACATTTCAGTCCAGTATTTATTGTTTGAGCTCAGCACTTAACAAACACCATGTCCTGCAGTCAGTTGCCACCTCCATGTGTTCAAGTCAAGCAAAAGGAACTGGAAAAGGAAACCAAGTGAAAATGGTAGAGATGTGGGAGCACTCACAGGGGATAAATAATGTATCAACATAGCAGAAGTTTCCTCCTACAAAAGCATTCTTCATTGTGTGGCCTTACCTTGGCTCAGAACTGCTCTCACAACTTCTCACCTGGCCTGCCCCACCCTGGCAGGCAGCTCCTGCCTTGGGCACGGACAAGTTAATTCAGCCACATTGTAATGAAGTTTTTAAAACCTCCACACGCAGCCCTGGCTCACCACGACCCCTCCTGGGCTGGAAACTCTGCCCAGACTGTGTCTGCAGATCCCAGAGCCTCCTCTACCCTCAGCAGGGAGTGATGCTGTCACCAGTAGGTCCAGACTGGGCTCTGCTGGTAGCTGGCATTTACTGACACTTCTGCTCAGACTCCCAAATTATTCACAAAGAAAGTTTTTGGCAGTAATGGGGGTGCACATCATTCATTAGCACCTTTTCTGAACAAGCAATAGAAAATAAAAAGAAATGCTGTAATTTCCACCCAAATGCACTATGACTTATACCAAAAAACCCCAAAGTGGGGCAGGACAACTTTTTCTCATATATTTTTATTCAGAGTTGGAATAAAATAAGAGAAATGTGACAAATATGAGGAGTTGTGAAATGGCACTGGCAGTCCATTAGGCATTAAAAACCCCCACCCTACCCACAGCATAGGCTCATGTCTCAGTTACAGAATTAATGATTAAAAAAATCAGTGCCTTTGGTGTCCTTGAAGAGTTTTACAAAGCATAACTTTTCCCTCTCTTTCTATAAAATACAGATATTTAATCTGGACTGTGTAAATACACGAGCTTTATCATAGCCGTGCACAAAATTTAATATTCATGCAGCATTTTCTCCTGCTCGTCAAGCAGCTCATCCCTACTCCATTTCCTGCCCCTCTCTCTGCTGCTCCCGTGAGCCCTGACTGCCTTATCTCCCCAGCTCTCCAGCAGCGTGTAGTGCTGCCAGGATCGGGCAGATAAGGAGGAATCCGGGCTGGGCTCTGCCAGCAGCCTCCTCAGGGTCCAGCCAGCCCCACCAGGTGCGAGGGGGGCAGGGCAGGGGAGAGCCAGGGGCAGCAGGGGCAGAGCAGGGGCAGAGCCAGGGGCAGCAGGGGCAGGGGCAGGGGCAGAGCCAGGGGCAGAGCCAGGGGCAGCAGGGGCAGCAGGGGCAGCAGGGGCAGAGCCAGGGGCAGAGCCAGGGGCAGAGCCAGGGGCAGCAGGGGCAGCAGGGGCAGCAGGGGCAGAGCCAGAGGAGGGCGAGGGGTGAGCCAGGCCAGGGGTACGTTCATCAATCACTGCCACTCGTGCAAGGGGTACTCCAAACCTTTAACCACCATCACTGCGCCGCCACCGAGTGTCCCTGGGTGCCTCAGAACCAGGCAGAGCCAGGGAAGGGTCCCCTGGAACAGCCTGGGGGCAGGGGGTGCCCAGGGCCAGGGGGTCACAGGGGTGCCAGACCCCACGCCTTGCCTGGGCTGCAGTGCCTGTGCTTGCCCCTTCCACAGACCTGTGGGCACAGCCACAGCCAGGAGGGATCCTGCAGGCACAGCCACAGCTGGGAGAGGATCCTGCAGGCACAGCCACAGCTGGGAAGGGATCCTGAAGGCACAGCCACAGCTGGGAGAGGATCCTGCAGGCACAGCCACAGCCAGGAGGGATCCTGAAGGCACAGCCACAGCTGGGAGGGCTCCTGAAGGCACAGCCACAGCTGGGAAGGGATCCTGCAGGCACAGCCACAGCTGGGAGAGGATCCTGCGGGCGCAGCCACAGCTGGGAGAGGATCCTGCGGGCACAGCCACAGCTGGGAGGGGATCCTGCGGGCACAGCCACAGCCGGGAGGGCTCCTGAAGGCACAGCCACAGCTGGGAAGGGATCCTGCAGGCACAGCCACAGCTGGGAAGGGATCCTGCAGGCACAGCCACAGCTGGGAGGGGATCCTGCGGGCACAGCCACAGCTGGGAGAGGATCCTGCGGGCACAGCCACAGCTGGGAGGGGATCCTGCGGGCACAGCCACAGCTGGGAGGGCTCCTGCAGCCCTGTGGGGACACCGTGGGCAGGGGCACCCACGTGTGACCAGGGCTCTGCTGCCACAGCCAGCAGCAGGCGTGTCCCTGCCCGCTCACACTGCGCAGCTGCCACTGCTCCTTCTTCCCTTTCAGAGCCTCAACACGAGGACCTCGGGCTACAAAAACCAACAAATCAATAGCCAGCCATGGAAACGAAGCACATTTCCATCAGCAGCTCCGGGCACACACTCCAGCAGCGCTGCAGAAGCACCAAGGAGAGGCTGGGGCCACGGGGCCCTGCAGCAGCAGATGGGGGGCCCGGGGGGCCCAGCGGGCCATGGCAATGCCCAGAGAGCACAGAACTGTCTGCAGGGACCACAGCAGTGCCCACGGGGACTGCGGGTGCTGCCAGGCTCTGGGATCCTACAGCTGCACCCTCAGTGGGAAAACAGACAGGACACTGCTGCAGCCACTGAAACAGCAAACCAGACCAAACAACCAGACCAAACCAAACCAAACCAGACCAAACCAGACCAGACCAAACCACACCACACCAGACCAAACCAGACCAAACCAAACCAGACCAAACCACACCACACCAGACCAAACAACCAAACCAGACCAGACCACACCAGACCAAACCAAACAACCAAACTAGACCAGACCAGACCAAGCCACACCACACCAGACCAAACCAAACAACCAAACTGAACCAGACCACACCAGACCAAACCAGACCNCACCCTCAGTGGGAAAACAGACAGGACACTGCTGCAGCCACTGAAACAGCAAACCAGACCAAACAACCAGACCAAACCAAACCAGACCAGACCAAACCAGACCAGACCAAACCAGACCAGACCTTGTCAGAATGAACCACACTGTCCCCACTGATAGTTAGAGTCTGCACAGCATGACCTGAGCCCCAAGTCCCTTCAAAGCACAAAGTTCCAGAGAGCAAGGCTTGCAGTGCCCCCCATGCCCAGGGCACGCTGCAGGTGTGGCTGTTGGGTCTGGCTTGGCAATACGACAGCTCCTGGGTCTGGTTTGTCACTAGGACAGCTCCTGGGTCTGGTTTGTCAGTAGGACAGGATCCCTGGGTCTGGTTTGTCACTAGGACAGGATCCCTGGGTCTGGTTTGTCACTAGGACAGGCTCCCTGGGTCTGGTTTGGCACTAGGACAGCTCCTGGGTCTGGTTTGTCACTAGGACAGGCTCCCTGGGTCTGGTTTGTCACTAGGACAGCTCTCTGGAACAAAAGGCATTGGAATGCTGGCTCCCTTGGGATGCTCTGCTGGAAAGCTTTTATCTTTTATCCCTGTTCATAATCCTGAGCTACTGAGGTGCCAGAACAGCTGGAGGGGGAGTGACTGGGGCTGCTGTAAATACCTCCAGCTGCAAAAACCATCCAAGGGCTGGAGAAAGATGCGTGACACGATATAAATTCCCTCCTTTTGACTATTTCGGTGTAAAGGTGCTATAGAAGCACAAATTGTTATTACAGTATTAGCTGGTACAACGAGGCATTAGGAAGAAGAACTGCCTCAAAGCCTGGGGGAAATCAGGAATGAGAATGAATTACAGAAACTGATACAGTTATACATGCCCTGTTCTAAAATGTGTTTGAAACAAAACTATTACCATAATAAAAGTAAATCCATTTCTGTTCTGCTTATTCTCTGTAGACAAAAGAAAGGGTCAAACATTCTTTTCATCAATTAAAAGATGTAAAGAATCAGGACTCAAAACATCAATTTAATTTTGAGTGCAGATAATCCGGTGATTTGAAAAAAAATAGAATCTAATTCAGGGAAGAAATTCAAGTAATACATTACTTACCTTCATCACACCTTGTTTCCAAAACTGCCTGTGTGAGTTTCCAACACAGCTGCCTGTCTGTGAGAAGCCTGTCCTAAGAAACAGGCACAGGGCAGAGCACCCTTTCCTTTTTCTGCCTGCTCAGTAAATACTGGGTAAACTCCGTTAGAAAGTTGGGCTTTGTTCCCTGAGCAGGGGATTCATCTCTTCACGTATTTTGTGTGACAACCCAAAGGCAAACACGAGGAGACAGAGGAACATCAGTGCAAGGAGGGGCTGTGATGTCCCTCCAGGGCCAGCACTGCCAAGGTCCAGCAGGACTGTCCCCAGAGGGGACAGGGCTGGGAGGGGACACCCCGAGAGCCCCGAGACAGGGGAGCAGCTCCCTGACCCCAGAGGGACAGCAGCACAACACACCCACCTCTGCACCCGGCTGCTCTGCCAGGAGCTTATTCATTCATTTATTTATTCAGTCCCCAGTGCCACCGGGGCAGGGGACAGGAGAGGGAGGCTCAGGGAAGATATTGACCCCGGATTGATCCCCAGGCAGGCAGCTGGAAGGGCCACAGCAGCACAGCACAGGCACAGGGAGAAGTCTATTAATGAGCTCCAACTACTAAATTATTGACTAGTTAAGTACTGCAAATTTGGTCTAATTGTTTTCATGATGGGAGTTTAATTAAAGTGTCTTTTGTATAAAAAGTCTAGCAATATCCTTGTTCAGATAGTGTCAGGGAGAGTTTCCAAAGCCTGCCTGGCTTTCAAGACCAAATTAAAAGTTACATCCAATGCAAAGCTCTTCAAAAGAGGGAGCCTTTGTGTGGGAGAGCACTTTGATTCCCAGCTCCAGCTCACAAGTCCTGCTCCTGAACCACCTCTGCCCACCAGGGAGACTTCTCATGCTGCACCCTCCATGCTGTGAGGCTGCAGCTCCCAGGGAAACCAGGGAAGTGCTGGGCAGTAATGGAAATCTCATGGCAATGGAAAACGCAAAATGAAAGGTGAAGGGAGGTTCCCAGGGAGGAGGGAGAAAGCAGTCAAACCAAAACACTGAGGGATGTCAAATGACACCAAAAATTCAGGCTGCACCCAATTCTCCACTGCAGAAAGACAGGTATCACCTGCCCAGACTCACGGGAATTTGCCAGTACACAACCTCAGCACAGATCCGGCAGTTACAGCAGAGTTTGACCACTGAGCTTCCCTTTGGTGTGGTGCTGAGAGCTCTTCCCAGATCCCTCCCTGCACCACGGACCTGCCCAGGTGAGCTTGTCCCTAACACAGCACACGTGCTTAGGGCAAACACAGGTGCATTACTCCAGAAATTGTCCCTCACCCAAACTCAGCCACCTGCAAGCGGGGGGGAGCAGCTGACAGGACACAAACTGGTTTGGCATTGCAGCCAGGAGCCCCGGAGCCCTCCCAGGCTGCATCCCCACAGCAGCACTGGAGAGCACTGGGACAGGGCAGGAGTCAGCCAAGACAGTAACACCGGTGCTTCCTGGCCTCCAGATACACAGATATGCCTCATCATGCCTTTTTCATGGCTTATCATTTATTTATGGCAATGTCTGCTTGCTATTAGATATTTCCAGACATTTATATGCCCTGCTTGGAAGCAGAACTCTTTGCTAGAGTATGGAGCAGTTGGCAGCACCACATACACATTTATTTAGGACAGAATAACACCTGCCACTAAGAGGAAGAACTGTGCTGTGGTTAAATTGACTGTTTGGGACCAAGCAAGTGTCACTTCAATTGCCCCAGTTGCATCAGGGACACCAGGGAGGTCGCAGTCTCTGCTCCCTGATTTGCGGCTCTCTAGCTGAAAATAATGAAGGATGTGACTGTCAACCTTAAACTGGATAAACTCCCCCACACCCACGGATGAGGGTCTGCCCAGTGCCAAAGCCACCGCTCCTTGCAGGGACGGGATTAGCAGTTTGATTTTTTCAGCACATTGGTCTGCAAGTGAAGGCAGCACAGCTCTGACCCGAGAGAGCCGCAGCGCTCGGGGTTCCCATCGGTGCCGATCCATCAGAGCCATTCCCATCGGCACCAATCCATCCGTGCCAATCCATCAGAGCCATTCCCATCCGTGCCATTCCATCAGTGCCAATCCATTGGTGCCATTCCCATCAGAGCCATTCCAATCCGTGCCAATCCATCAGTGCCAATCCATCAGACCCATTCCCATCCATGCCATTCCATCGGTGCCAATCCATCCGTGCTGTTCCCATCGGTGCCAATCCATCAGAGCCATTCCCATCGGCACCAATCCATCCGTGCCATTCCCATCCGTGCCAATCCATCAGTGCCAGTCCATCCATGCCGTTCCCATCTGTGCCATTCCATCGGTGCCAATCCATCTGTGCCAAACCATCGGCGCCATTCCCATCGGTGCCAATCCATCAGAGCCATTCCCATCAGTGCCATTCCCATCCCGCGGCAGGAACCGGCCCTGCAGCTGCCCGGGGCACAGCCCAGGAGCAGGGAGAGCCAGGAACACAGCCCTGGGAGCGGGCACAGCCAGTTAGCTCCAGGGACTCCTGGGGAGGTGGCAGCGCTGTGCTGAGCACACCTGGCCATCCTTGAGCACACCTGGGCGGGGCAGGTGAGCAGCCCCGGTGCCCAGGGCACCTCTGGAGGCAGCTGGGCCCCGCAGGTGTGGGAGCAGCGAGGGGAACCCACGGAGCTGCAGCCACACCCAGCAGCCCCTGCCCGGTGCAGGTGACACCGAGGGGACAGGGACAGCACGCCAGGGACAGGGACCCGCCCGACTGGAGCACCTTGAGCACAGGGCATGATGAGAGACCAGCTGCAGCATTTGACATCTCTACACAACAGGCCCAACACTGACAGCTGCAATGCAGCTCTGGGAGCCCCAGAGAGGACACAGGGTCCCAGTAAACTTCTGAAACAAAGCAGTTTAAAAAGCCGGGAGAATGTGTCCAGCATCCCAATGTGGGCTTTCAAAAATGCCTGAGCCACAAGGGATTTAATTTTTTCTGAAGTTACAGGGTTTTTTCTTAAACACCCTGAGAGCTTTCTGAAGTCACGTGGACCTTGCTGGACAGCCCTGCCATGCTTCCCAGGGAACAGCACCAGGAAAAGCAACGACGAATTACAAGAGACACCAGAACAAAGTAGGAATTAATGGGGTTGACATCAGCTGGAAATAAATATTTTTTTTAAGGGCAGTCACATGTATCACATACCTGCTCATTTCCAAGCTACAGGAGTTAGAAATTCCACTCTGATCCTGCCATAAATCTGCATGCAGACATTTCTGTTCCCCTCTACACCAGGCATGATCTCCAGGCCAAGCCCCATAGCAGCTCACACCTCTGGGGCACAGCAGACACCCACAGAGGGAAGGAAAGGAAATGGTTTGGGAAGGAGCACGCTCCATGCCAAGGGCTGGCAAGCAGGAGGGAGCTGATAATTTTTAAACTTCTGTCCAAGCATCTGCTGGTAGACACGAGAGCACAGCAGAGGCTCTGCCTCACCTGCTGTGCAGAGCAGCAGGCAGCCTGCTCTGGCTGCAGAGCAGCACAGAAAATTAATTTCCAGCAATTATTTGTGCTCTGGCCAAAGACCTCACGTGTGAACAAGCCAGAGGAAAGCTCCAGGACACCTACAGCTGCTGCTCCAAATACATTCAAGGGCCTGAGAAATCTTATTCAAACCCCTCTCACTCCAAGCAATCAAAAAGCCACAAAAAGCCATTTCTGAGGGTCTGGGCATGCAGCAGCAGCCCTGACACGCACAGGGGCTGCCCAGTGCCCAGCACTCCCCAGGCTGGGTGCTCCCAGCTCCCTCCCAGCTCTCACAGGCTCCTCACTCGCAGAGGATGCATCCTGTGTCCATGTCAAGTCAAGATTCTTTCTCCAAGTAGGTGTCAAGTTAGGGTTAGGTTTAGGTTAACAGCCTCATCTGGGGAATGGAAGAATTATAGCTGTAAACAAAACAAAACAGAACAAGCAAACAAAAAGATAGGGTAGAATCAGTTCTCAGTATCTGGGCAGTATTACTGGCCCCAGAGGCAGGACTGGGTTCAGGAGGGCACATCAGCCAGGTTATCCCAAACGAGAGCCCTCGGGCACTGCCAAGGGCCACACCAAGGCTCCAAGGCCTGGGGAGCTGCTCAGTGCCCGGGCAGAGTGCCCAGACCCTGCAGGTCACCTCACCCTCATGCTTCCCATCCTGCCCCTGACACCCACCCAGGGAAGGATCAGAGGAGCCAATTTTGAGCAGTTACGTGCAAGGCAGCACAACCCACTGCTGGACCAGGAGCAGGGGAAGGGCCCAGACTTCTCCTTAACAGCAGCTTCTCTAATTCTTAAAAAAAGCCATCTGAGGAAATGGGATCCTTTGAAACAAGACAAACCACAGCAAAGCATGAAGGTTTTACAACTTGACTAAATTACCTCTCTTACAATTTCAGGAATTACCTTCTGGCACATTGCAAGTCTCCAGTAAGTAATCTCCAAATGCAAACCCGATGAGAGAAGAGAATCAGAAGGGAAGAGTCACAGCAGCATATATTACCATTTTTAAATAAAAACAAAGAATTGGAAGACTTTACAACACAGCAAATGTACAAGCAGAAATGCTGGCAAATTACAGAGCACTTGGAGAAGAATTTTTTTTTTTTAGGCATAACCCAGTGCTGGTGCTGCTTTGCCAGTGGGCTGTAACAGGGCTGCCACGGGCCTCAGGAGGGCACCTGTACCCAGCACTGCCAGGCAGGCCCCTCACCCAGCCAGGGGACAAACCTGGCACTGACAGCCCCCCTGGTGCCCCCGGGCCCTGCAGCAGAGCCAGTGCCAGGCTGTGTGGGTCAGGACCCCTCCCGCAGCCCGGGCAGGGTCTGCCAGGACCCCCGCAGCCCCCTGCTCCTGGCAGAGCTGGGTGGACAATGGCTGGGGGGAGAAAAGCTCAGGGGAGCGGGTGACCAGGCCAGCACACAGACTGAGCTCCGGTTCCATCCTGCCCCACCCCAGCTGCTGTTGCCAGGCTCGTGCTCCAGGCAGGCGAGCACACCGTGCACGGGATCTACAGAGCAGCCCTGCCTCATCGCACACTTCTTTCTACTGAGTTGGACTCAGTGACAAGGACAAAACTATCTATTAGGAAACAAATTACAGTTATTTAGTACTTCTAAAAAACGGCTGGCTTTTAGAATCACTTTGCCTTTTAATATTTAATGACCCAGATCAAGAACAGAACGCTCCCGGAGGAGCAGCCAGCTGGCAGGCAGCCCAGGGGAAAGAATTCTCTGGGATCATGGAGCACCTTCTCCAGCAGCTGTGTTTGGTGGGGTCTGGGAAACGAAACTTCATTGGCTTTGGTTTCTGAGGCTGAGCAAGCCCATCACGTGGATAACATGGATCCCTTCCCTAGGCAGAGAGCAGAGGAGCATCCTTGGGAAGAGCAGTTCCCTGACCTGCAGAGAAGGGCAGCCCTGACCTGGGGCTCTCGGCACCCTCGCCAACAGCTCACCCTCCAACAGCACAAACCTGGCCCCAGAAACCAGCACCAAACCAAAACACATCTCTAACTGCATGGCAAAGAATTCGGGGGCTAAAACTCTGGGGATTAAAGCATTGGGGACTAAAAATATAATGCCTGAGAGTTGGTATTTCATCCAAAATGAGTATTTGATTGCAGTTCCTGTAGGAGGAAGAAAGTGGGTTGCTTCCCCCCAGGTCCTACGGCTCTTGTTTCCCACGTGGTGCCACAACTGTTAATTCATCCTAGACATGGTATAGGCTGCTGCAGGGCACCATCCTGTGTAAAAAAGCATGCACAGAACAGGACTTCTGAGGAACAACACTCTGCTTGGGAGGTTACAAAGCTCTGGCCAGGAATGAGACACAGAAGGGACCTGACTCCCCATTGCAAAAGGCAATCAGCATTCACCTGGATGACAAACTGCATTGTAAAGCACAAGATAATTTAGTGATCTCAGATAACACCAGACCATTACTGCAACTTCCATACTAATACGAGTGCCAGGCTAAAGAAATGCTGCCATCAGCCTGGTGTGAAAGAAAACACAAAGCTTTAGGAAAGGCAGGGAAATTGCATTTAAGGCTAACACAGTTACATGGTACAATTATGATGTGCAATCACAGGTGCTCCAAAACTCTGATATAACAAAATTCTGACGTAAAAGGAATCTCGTGTTCTAAGCTAAAAAGGTTGACAACTCCAGAAAAAAACTGTTCAATAAACCTAGCCCTTCTGGTTTTTCCTGCTGCAGAATACAAGTTGATTTAAAAAGCACAAGGTTTTCAAGGCCTGTTCTGTACCAAAATTGGAGGCTTCTCCACTGCGTGCTGCTTTGAAATGGCAGTAGTGGCATAATTACATTATCGATGTAAGTTGCTCTCTCCGAGGCCCAATCGTGTGAAACAAAGAGCCATTTACATAAATCTTTCACTAAATAGCAGGTTCTATTACCCAGTATTTAAACAGAAACAGACTCAATTTCCTACACGTAAGTGTGAAAGAAATAACATTGCAAGTCTGCAAGCAGATGTAATAATGACTGGGAGAGGCGAAGAGCCCCAAAACCGGTGTCCAGCCAGGCACAGCCACCTGCAAGGTCCTGCTCCCCGGGGTGGGATGGACTGTCCCCCCGGTCCCTGCGCTCCGGGAGCTCCGGAGCAGCACAGCCCCGTCCCCCGTCCCCCGGCCGGTGCCGGTGACGCTCGCCCCGGGCGGGAGCGGGGCTGGGGCAGCCGGAGCCTCAGAGCCCCCGGGCCCGCTAACCCCGGACCGGCCCCCAGCCCTCCGCACCCCGCTGGCCCCGGTCTCCACGGTGTCCCCCTGTCCCACTATCCCTCTGTCCCTCTGTCCCCCTGTCCCTGCTGTCCCCCTGTCCCGACTGTCCCCCTGTCCCGGCTGTCCCTCTGTCCCCCTGTCCCGGCTGTCCCCCTGTCCCGGCTGTCCCTCTGTCCCCCTGTCCCGGCTGTCCC
>VYZP01074143.1:0-47322 GCA_013400635.1 Hypocryptadius cinnamomeus | reverse complement strand
CCCCCTGGAGGGGCAGGACCACCATCCTCCCATGTCCTGGGACGCTTTCCTGAGTGTGCCTCTCTCTCTGACTTGCAGGTGGAGATTTCTTGCCCTGGGAGTGAGCTGAAAGGGGTTTCCTTACACAAAAGGTCCCAGGCAGCATTCCAGGCTCCAGGCGCGTCCGGGCACCTTCCATTCTTTGTCTGAAAGGGCAGCGGTGCCGTTCCCATTCGAGCGATGCCTGACGGAGCCGGTGCCGCCGGGAGCGAGGAGCCGCGGCAGCTGATCGGCTTTCAAATCACCTTCAAACCTCGATTTCCTTAACATGATCCCTCCATCAGCGCAGTCCCCGGGGCACAGCCGGGGGACTTTGCCGGCAGGAGAATAACCCGGGGTTGGAGGTGACAGCCAGCGCTGGAACACCCCGGCCACGACGCGGGGACTCAAAATCCACCTTCCCCAGCACTCCAAGACTTTTTAGGGTCGGGTAACAGCTTTGCACGACCTCGCCCTGCAGCCCTCACCCCATTTGCTCGCCGGGATTCACCTCCAACCCAGGCGGTATAATCCCCTCCTCGGAGCATCCCTGGAGCCTCAGAGCAGCTTCCCCGCGGCGCCGGCTGCCGGGGAAGGGATGAAGACGCTATGGCCAAGCTTTTGCTAAAACTCCAGCGGTATTTTCGGCGCAAACCCGTGCGTTTCTTCACTCTGCTGGCTCTGTACCTGGCGGCAGGTAGCTTGGTTTTCCTGCATTCCGGCTTCTCCGGGGAGCCCACGGTGCCGGGGAGCCCGCGCAGCCCCGCGGCCGCCGAGGGGCCGGGGCTGCCCTACCTGGGGGTGATGCAGCTCAGCCGCGGCTTCAAGGCGGCGGCGACGATGCCGGCGGGGGGCCGACGACACGGCCCCTGGTTCAAAAGCACCTCCAAGGAGCCGTCGGACAGGGGGAAATCCCGGGATAACGGCGGACCTCGGAGCCGGGCGCTCAGGGGCAGGAGCGGCCGCGAGAAGGAGGAGGACAGAGGTGAGGGCAGGGGATGTGCTCCGAGATGGGGGGTTCCTGCTTTTTGCCTCTCCCTGGGGGGCATCACGGGTTGGGGCAGTGGTGTCTGAACTAGTTTTGGGTTGTGTATCCCTGCCAGGACCACCCCCCGCTCCAGGAAATGTGTATTTATTTATTTGTTTATTTATTTATAAACCACGTGCACGCGCTGCTGGAGAACCGAGGTTTTCTTCCCACATCCCACGGGAATGCTCTGGGGAGCAGCACCCCACTCTGGAGAACATCAGTCCAGGGAATATTTCCAGAAGGATCTTCTCCCTCCTTCTTCCCTCTCTCCTCTCCTCCCTCTCCAAGTGCCAATAATGTGCTTTTATTTTTCCATCTCCACTCTTTCCCCTTGGTGCATCACCAAGCTCCGAGTCCCCCCTTCCTGTTATGGGCGATTTTGGGGGTGGCAGCTGGGGGGATGCTGTGCCCCATCTTCCTCCCACCCTTTGTCTCTGCCAGGGGCCAAATTCAGCTTTCATTCTGTTGGCCTGAATCAACCCAAAATCCAGGTTTGTGTGGGTGTTGTGTCGAGGCAGGGGCTGGCTGTGATTCCCATGGAAGTGCAGATGGGGCTGGGCTGTGGCCTCTGGAGCCAGGAGACCCCTGCCTGGCTGGGGTCTTGTCAAGTGGGTCCATTCTTAATGATCAAGGATAAGAAAACTGAATAATTCCCACTGATTTTTTAAAATTGCATTTATTTATCCTGAAGGCAGCCAAAGCTGCACATTCTGTGGGATTTAGGTGGCTGGACTCCAGCAGGAACCCCTGACCCCTCAGCAAACTGGGGCTTTCCCAGGAGTCCAGGCTTGATTCCCCCAGCCTGGGCTGCTCTCAGGGCATGGAGGGCTCCTCCTCCTCCTCCAGTAGGATGTGGTTGGGTTGTGTTCATTCCAGGAATGATGCATGGTCCAGGCATGGAACCAAAGGAAAAGTGGTGCTTACGGGATTTTGTCCTGCTAAAAGGAGCTGAAGGGGTTCCCCCATTGTGACCCCGCTCCGAGGGGTCTCTGGGGAGTTTTGCAAATTAATGCAAATCCATTAATGCAAATTGACTTCAGTGCAGCCTCAGCAGATGGTCCCTGAGCCCAGGCTGTCTGTCCCTATAAAGACCCCAAGCAGTGTCCGTGTCCTGGGCCATATGTCCCGAGTGCTCCAAGATTAACCTCATCCAGCACTGCCAGCAGGGATGGGATGCTGGGCTTGGGATTCCTGGTTTTATCTGCTCCCAGGTGCTCTGGGAATATCATTTTCCCCTTGGAGCACCTTGGCAGCTCCTGAGTGGGATGGGGTGGAGAAATTTAGCAGCTTGAGAAGTCCTATGTTCCTGGTGTGGCTGGTGGAGCTCCCCCTCACCTCCCTGCTCCTCTGGAGCACCGGGATATCTGTCAGGAACAGGTGGATTTAATGGTGTTGGTAATTAAGTGGGGACAGCTTAACGAGCTGGCTGCGGAGGCTCTGCCATGTGAAATCGTTCCAGAGGGAATACTGCTCCAAAAACCAGCTCTGGTTTAGAGTGTGATGTGCAGCTCCCTCTTCCTCCTCTTCCTCCTCCTCCCTCTCCCGGCGGTGTCAGGTGAAGGTGTGGGTGGAGAACAGCCCTGTCTGTCAGGGAACAGCCTCATCCCCAAGGGAATGCAAATCCCCGCGGGAAGGGGCATCTCCTGCCTCCAGCCACAGAGGATTTTTAGGCAGTGAAGCCAAGGGAAGCAGGAACAGACCCCAACCCTCAGCCACATCCATCTCTGGTGCCTTCCTGGACAAATCCAACTATTCCCACCTGTGACACACAACCAAGCAATTCCATGAGGATGCAGAGACCAGCCACCACAGGCAGAGAGCTGGAGCCATCCCTATATCACCAGCTCTGGGAAAAATGGGATGCTTGGGAAATTTAATGAGAATCACTGGATGGATGGGTGTGTCTGCTCACAGCCATGTTTCCCACAGGCTCCAAAATTCCTCCTGGAGAGGTCCACCTCTCCCTAAAAACTGCCAGTCCCACCCTCCCCCTTCTCTTGTGTCCTCGTCTGTCCCTAATTATTCCAGTTGGCTTCCCAATAAGTGGCAGCACGCATATGTCAGGAGCACTGGAATGAAGGTAATGCACATCAGTCACAGGCTCTGTGCAAGTGTCTGCAGCCATCCCACACCCGCTGGAATCCTCTGACCTGCCAGGATCTGCTCATCCCTGTGGGAATGCCGTGTGGTGTAACTGGGAGTTATGGCTCTGCTGGTTGGAGTTATCTGGCACATTTCTCTCCATCTTCCTCCTCTTTGGCCTCTAGGCTGGCTTGGGAAGGCGGCTCCAGCACTGGTGGGGTCTGTGCTGTGCTGGGATAATTGGGAATGAGGGGGTCTGTGCATGGGGCACACCATGGATGGGGTGAGCTGGCTCAGGGACCCCAAGGAGGTGTGGAAAGCAGGGAGGAGGTGGGAAGTGTTATCCCAGAGTGTGGCTTGGAATTGGAGTGGCACAGTGAATGAAATTCCTTCCTGTGAGGAGGGGGAGGCCCTGGCACAGGCTGCCCAGAGAAGCTGTGGCTGGAAGTGTCCAAGACCAGGTTGGACAGAGCTTGGAACAACCTGGGATAGTGGAAGGTGTCCCTGTCTGGTTTGGACACAGAGTATCCAAAGCAAACAAACAGAGAATGCTGCTGCACATCCCTATTTAGGGAAAAACCAAGAGGGGTGGGATCAGAGGGTTGTGACCCTGTCCCCTGTCTGTCCCCAGCCCGGTACATCGGCTGCTACGAGGACAACACCCGGCAGAGGACCCTGCGCGGGATGTCCTTCTTCGACTACAAGAAGATGACGGTGTTCCGCTGCCAGGACAACTGTGCCGAGCGGTAGGGACGGTGACAGGGGCTCCATGAATCCCAGCACACTCCATCAATCCTTTCCCACCGTCTCCATCAATCCTTTCCCACCATCTCCATCAATCCTTTCCCACCATCTCCATCAATCCCTGCACACCAAATTCATCAATCCTTTCCCACCATCCCCATGAATCCCTGTGCACAGCTCTATCAATCCTTCCCCATAGGATAGGATAGGATAGGATGGGATGAAATGGAGTTAAATTATATGATATTATATGATGGATTCGGATATGATAGGCAAATAGGGTTGGATAGGAGCTAGGATGGGATAGGATGGAATGGAATGGAGTGGAGTAATAGGATAGAACAGACTAGAAAAGAATAAGGATAGGATAGGAAAGAATTGCAGAATGGGATGGAATAATGGAAAGGATAGGATAGGATCTGATATTTTCAGCTGGAAGTGCCCTACAAGGATTATTATCCCAAAAACTAATCCCTGGGATGCACTGCTGATCCCATCACTGGCCATAAGCTGGAATGCTCCATGGAAAGGATAGGATAGGATAGGATATTTTCATTTGAAAGTGCCCTAAAAGGATCATTAACCCAAAAGCAAATCCCTGGGATGCACTGCTGATCCCAGCACTGGCCATAAGCAGGAATGCTCCTTCCAAACCCCCTGGAGCTGGGGGGATGTGCTGAGATCCCGTTTCCCCTGGGCAGGGGGTACCTGTACGCAGGGCTGGAATTCGGGGCCGAGTGCTACTGCGGGCACAAGATCCAGGCGTCCAACGCCAGCGAGTCCGAGTGCAACATGGAATGCAAGGGAGAGCGGAGCAACACCTGCGGCGGGATCAACCGGCTCTCCATCTACCGCCTGGAGCTGGCCCAGGAATCCGCCCGCAGGTGTAAGTTGGAGGCTGATCCCAGCTCAGCCCTGGAATGGGGGGATTTCTCTTGGTGCTGGAGGGGTGATCCTGGCATTCCCAAGTCAGGTCGTGGCTCCATGGAGGTTCTTGGAGAGCGGTTCTTGAGTCCGGGGTAGTTTTGTTCCTGCAAACATCAGGGATCTCCTTGTGGGGAATGCTGCTGGCTGGGGTTGGGTGGAATGAGGAGCATCAAGGACTCTCGCTGGAATTCAGGGAATTTTGGGTGGAGATTTCTTTCCTCATGGCCAAACAGGACCATCAGTGTCTCCTGTGTGTGCTGCAGGATGAAGAATGTGTGAGACTCCAGACAGAGCTGAGGGTGTTCCCTCATTTGGCTTCTAATCAGGTAGCTCAATAATTACCTACATTCCCTGCTCACCTTTCCTCATATCCAAGGAACGGGAAAGGGGCAACAACCAGGAATGTACAAGGGGCTGAGGGTACCAAGGATGGGATCCCAGACCTGACCAAACCTGGCCCTGCTCTCCTCCCTGGCTCTGCCCCTGCTCCATCCCTGGGATCGCAGAGCTGATAAAAACAGCCAGAAAAAAAAATATCCCAGACTCTGCTGCAGGGGTTTTGCCCTGATTTTGCTCCATCAGCAGCCAGACGAGCATCATCCAATGTGGCTGCACTGCTGGAGGGGCCAGGAGCCACTGGAGCAGTCGGGAATGCTGTGTCACACGGAGTGGCAGCAGTGTCACTTTTGGAGTGTCACTGGGGCCTCTCTCTCTCTCTCCCAGATGGAAGCGCGATATTCCGGGGGTGCTTCCGCCGGCCAGAAAACGTCTCCATCGCCCTGCCCACCAGCCAGCTCATGCTCAACATGTCTGTGGATAAATGTGTGGATTTCTGCACAGAGAAGGTACTGGGATAAACTGCTCTTCTTCATCTTCGTTTCCATCATCATCATCATCAGAGTACACCGGGAGATCTGAACCCAGTTTAGGGACATCATTTTTTCTGTATCCAAAAAAGGGATAAATGGATTTGTGTCCCTGTCACATGAGGGAGTGGAGCCAGCAGCCCTGGGAAAGTTGGGGAAGGAGCATCCCAGAATTAGAGTTTAGGTTGGAAGGGACATTTAAAGGAGCCCCTTGGGGTCCTGCTCTGGTCCAGGGGTCTCATCCTGGGGCACGGTGCCTCTGAGCAGGGAGGGGAAAGGTTGGCAGTGGGAACTGATGGAGGGTGGATGCTGGAATGGGCTGTAAGGACGCTGGAAATGGTCTGGAATGATACTTGAAATAGGTTGGAAGGGTGCTGGAAATAAGGCAGAAGACACTGGAATTGGAAGGATCCTGGAAAGGGCTGGAAAGAGGCTGGAAAGGGATGGAATGGGCCAGAACAGCACTACAATTGTCCGGAGGGATGCTGGAATTGGAAAGATGGTGGAATGGCCTGGAAGAATGCTGGAAATGGGCTGGAAGGATGCTAGAAATAAGGTGTAAAGATGCTGGAATTGGAAGGATGTAGGAGTGGTCTGGAATGGTGCTGGAATTGGAAGGATGCTGGAAATGGTCTGGAATGATGCTGGAATGTTCTGGAATGGTGCTGGGATTGGAAGGATGCTGGAAATGTTCTGGAATGTTCTGGAATGATGCTGGAATTGGAAGAGTGCTGGAAATATTCTGGAATTATGCTGGAACTGGAATGATGCTGGAAATGGTCTGGAATGATGCTGGAAATGGTCTGGAAGGATGTTGGAAGGGTCTGGAATGATGCTGGAACTGGAATGATGCTGGAATGTTCTGGAAGGATGTTACAAACCGTCCCGCGCTGCCCAGCGAGGGCGAGTGCTGGGGGCGAAGGCTCTGCCACGGCTGGGGGGTGGTGCCAGCTCTGTTCCCTCTGGCCATCCCTGCAGGAATTCCCGCTGGCAGCGCTGGCGGGCACCACGTGCCGCTGCGGCTTCCCCAGCACGCTGTTCCCGCTGCACGAGCGCGAGGACGAGCAGCTCTGCGCGCACAAATGCGCCGCCGAGGAGTTCGAGAGCTGCGGCTCCGCCGAGTTCCTGCTGGTCTACCAGACACAAGTGCAGGGTGAGCTTTTCCCGACCTTTCCCCCCAAAAATGCCAGCTGGGAGTGTGAGGATCCCGTTAAAAATGAGCGGTTTTAAAATCCCCTGGGAAATCAGCGCTCCCCTGAGGAGCTGTGGTCGCTGCCTGGCTCAGCTGCAGGGCACAGCAGGTTCTGCCTCTGGCAGGATTCCTCCTTCCCAGGGCTTCTCCCACATCTCCAAGATCCCATGGGAGTCTGCTATCCAGAGGGGACAAGCTCAAGGGAAAAATGTGGGGTGGAAAAAGGCTGTGATGACCAGGCAGAACATTCCTGAGAGAGCACTGGGAGCAGGGAAGCACTGGGAGAAAGGAAAAACTGTTCCTGGGAGAAGAAAGGGTTGAAGGGAGCAAGTGAGGACCCAAATTTGGGTGGTTTTGGGTCAGTCTTGTCACGATCCTTTGGTGTTTGGGGTTGTGCTGGAAATGCTGCTCATTGATTCATCAAAAAAGCAGGAGCGTTTCTTGGCACAGGAATCCCTGTTAGTCACTCTTCCCTAAGCATACAGCTGGGAACGACAGAGAACTCTTGGGAAAAATCCTCTTAGGACTTTTCGGGTGTTTAGGACTCTTTGAGGTGTCCAGGACCCTTTGGGATGTCCCTCTAAGCCTTAGGCAGGGCACCTTTCCCTGACCAGCCACCTCCTCGCCCCTTCCCCAGCATTTTCCTGGGAGAGGCAGCGTTTCCTCAGACATCTCAATGGGACAAGCAGGTTTCCATGACACATTCCTGACATCTCTCCCTGCAGACAACCGCTGCATGGACAGGAGGTTCCTGCCCAGCCGTGCCAAGCAGTTGGTGGCCCTGGCCAGCTTTCCTGGAGCTGGGAACACCTGGGCCCGGCACCTGATCGAGTTGGCCACCGGCTTCTACACTGGCAGCTACTACTTTGATGGCTCTCTGTACAACAAAGGTGAGGGGAGGGCGTTCCTGGGGTCCCACCCCAGCTGGGGACAGTCCTGGTGACATCCCAGGGGCTGCAGGAAGGGCGGAGCAGGGCTGGGTGTGAGCGCTGCTGCTCCATGGGGTGGTTTGGGCTGGAGTGTCCTGGTGAGGGAATTCCTCCCTGGGAGGGTGGGGAGGCCCTGGCAGGGTTGCCCAGAGAAGCTGTGGCTCCATCCCTGGGAGTGTCCAAGGCCTTGGAGCAACCTGGGATGGTGGAAGGTGTCCCTTTCCAAGGAGGCTGGATTGAGATGAGCTGTAAGATCCCCTCCAACCCAAAGCATTTTGGGATTTTGGTTCTAACAGCCCACCCCATTCCCAGCTCCCCCAGTTTAGAATCACTCACAACAGTTTTATCTGGAGACCTTGAAGGTTTCTCCTGTAATTCCTTCACTTTTTGTGGCTTTGAGAGGAAATTCTCCATTCCTCTTTAGCTGTTGGGATCTGTATCTGTGCCATGTGGTTGGTGGGGTCTGTACCCCCATTTTCCCGACACCACAGGCAGCAATTCCTTCCCAATTCCTGCCAAATCCAGCCTTGCAGGAGGGAGATGCTCAGTGAGGGAGCACTGTCCCAGCCCCCAGGGTGCAGCAGCAGCCCAGGGAAGGGAGCAGCAGTGGGAAAAGCCTTGGCTGGGTTTTGTTGAGCCACAGGAGCGTGGGCTCCGTGTTCCTTCCCTGTCGGAGGGGCCAGGAGGTATCCAGGCAACCAGCAGATTTATCCATGCTGAGAGCCAATTACACCTCTAATTGATGGAATACAGCTCCTTCCAGCTTATCCCCCACTCCAGGTGCATTCCAGGGGCTGGGATTGATGCTGGCTCAGCCCCATGCTCAGTGCAGGGTCCCCTCTCTGCACCCCCCATGGCATCACCCCCACCTTGGGCTGATCTGCTGCCCCACAGGCACGAGGATTTCCCTTTTTTTATTTATTACTGGGAGAGTTTCAGCTGTGCTCAGGGAGGTTTTAGCCATAAAATCTGCCCTTGACCCCTCAAAACAGGCACAAGAGCCGAGTGTGGCAAGGGAGATGTCACCCTGAGGGGCCCCTGTGCCTGTGAGCCACCCACTCATCAATTTTATGAGACTCATAACATGGGAAAATAAATTATTTCCATCTGGGAGAGGGATGCAAATCCTCCTTCACACCCCAGCTGCTTTCATCATCCAACTGGATTTTGCAACCTGATATCCCTGTGATGTTTCCTTTCATGGAACCGTGGGATCCTTTGGGTTGGAAAAGCCCTCTGAGACTGAATCCCACTGTTCCCCCAGCTCTGCCAAGGCCACCATATCCCCAGGTGCCACATCCACAGGGCTTTTAAATCTCTCCAGGGATGGGAAATCCATCATTGCCCTGGGCAGCTGTGCCAAGGATTGATCACCTTTTGGGTGGAGATATTTTCCCTTACATCCCATCTAAACCTCCCCGGCACAGCTTGAGGCTGTTTCCTTTAATCCTGTCTGGGTTCCCTGGGAGCAGAGCCCGACTCCCCCTGGCTGTCCCCTCCTGTCAGGGAGTTGTGCAGAGCCAGAAGGTCCCCCCTGAGCCTCCTTTTCCCCAGGCTGAGCCCCTTTCCCAGCTCCCCGTTACTCCCAGTAATCCCAGCTCTGTCTGGGCAGGATTCAAGGGTGAGAGGGACCACTGGAGGAGTGGGAGGACCATTTGCATCAAGACCCACGAGAGTGGGCAGAAGGAGATCGAGTCCTTCGACTCGGCCATCCTGCTCATCCGCAACCCCTACAAGGCCCTGATGGCCGAGTTCAACCGCAAGTACGGGGGACACATCGGCTTCGCCGCCCACGCCCACTGGAAGGGCAAAGGTAGGGCAGGGAATCCTCTGGGAGAGCTCCAGCCCGGCTGCTGGAGCTGGGAATTGGTTGGGAAAGCCCAGCAGAGCTGGAGTTGGGTGTCCATGAGGGAAATTTTGGGCTGTGCCACCATTTTAGGGACATTTCTTGGTGTGACCGTGGATGGCCATGGGTTCCTGTGTGGGGTGGGACAAGATGGGAAGGGGACCGGGCAAGGATGGGCATCCCCTGTCCCCAGTGTGACCACAGGTGGCAGTCCTCAGCCCATCCCTGTGGTATCCAGGTGTTATTTCCATGTGTCCAGCTGCTCCCCAGCCACCACCTTCCCCACGCACAGGCGTGTACCACAGCCTGCTTAATTACAGCAATTTCCAAATTGCTGTTGTGGGATTGACTTCATTGGAAAGAGTTAAAATGTTTAGCTTGATTGAACATCTGCTACCCTTAATTCTGAGTTTATTTAAGGGGAGCTTTTGCTGCTGTGGCTGGGATGTGCCTGGATTTCGTTATCTCCATGTGCTCACAGTGCTGGGCACAGCCCAGCCCTGCTCTCCCCATCCCATAAAACCAGCGGGGTGTGGTGTCCCCCACTTCCTCAGCCTTGTGTCCCTGGGCTGGCACTGTCCCCACTGTGGTGGCACAGGGGCTTCCAGGTTGATGTTTTTCCCCATCCATCTGTGGATAGAGCAAGGATTGGTATCCCAGCACCACAGGGAGCCTCCTGAGCATTCCCAGTCCCTGTCCAGGGATCACAGGGAGCCTCCTGAGCCTTCCCAATGCCTGTCCAGGGATCACAGGGAGCCTCCTGAGCATTCCCAATCCCAACCCCCTCCCCAGTCTGTCCCAGGCTTTGTGATTCCGAGTGGAGGGAGATCCAGAGGGGACCATGCCAGCACAGTCTTGTTTGGATGCACTTCAAATACATCACCAAATTCTTTCCAGAGGATGTGTGGAGCAATTAGCCAATGGGTTAATTGTCAGGTTAATTAACCACTGCTGGGAAAGATGGAGATTTTCCATTGCATGGTTGGTGACCCCATTCCCAGCTGGAGAGGCCTCTGAACACGAAGCATGAGGGTCCCATTCCTGGCCTTCCCCGCAGCCCAGCTCTCCAAATTATTTTCTTCTCCCAGGAACTAATTTTGGGGAAAATTTGGGAAAAAAAACCCCAGGCCCTCTCTCCAGCCTCACCCCCAGTGCTGAGGGGGTGTTTTCCCATTTCCCCCAGCCCATTCCCAGCCCTGCAGTGGCCAAACCCCTGTTTGGTTCCGTGGCATTAATTTTACGGCGTCCCTGGAGTGGCTCCAAAGCAAAGTTTTATGTGCTGTGATTACACAAGGTGAATTGTCCTGGATCTGTTTAATAGAACACATCCTGTGGTTAACGATTCCTCAGGGAATTGAACCCAGTCCAGCTGTTAATCAGGCCTTGGTTTTGTGGGGAGGACACGAGGAAGATGCCTGGAGCTTTAATGCAGCACTGCCAGGAGAGATGTGGCTGATTATCAGTGTCTCATCATCCCTCTCACCACCTGATTTGAATGGCAGCATCAATTAGCCAGAAGGTTAATTGAGATGTTCCAGCAGGGATGGGAGAGGACACAGGGAACATCCACTCACATCTGTTGGAACCCTGGATGCTGAGAATTTTAAACTTTCTGTGCTGAAAGGCACAGACCTGCAAGAGAACACTGCATTTGACCTGAGGCCGTGGAGAGGGCTTCCAAAATTGATTAATAGCACTGGCATTACTGATTTTGAAAGATTTTCTAAGCCTTCTGATGTTTGCATTCTTGTAACGAACTTTCTCACACACTTTCTGTACATAACTTATTGTTTTGCATTCTTTTATGGAGGAGGAGAAATTTGATGGACTGTTGGTTTGTCCAGTGTCATTGGAGAGGTGGCACTTCCACCTTCCAATCCTGTCACTTTTGGAAATCTGTAAATGTTGGAGTCAGAAAATAAACTGCCCCCTTTCACCTTGGAAAGAGCAGCCAAGTCCATGTTGTGTTGTTTCATGTCCTACAGTGACAGTATTACAGGTGTGTAGCTGGTTAGAAACGTGTGAAAAAACTTAAATTTGGGGTTTTAGTATATGGTGATATACAGGAGCCAAGATGGAGAATTCTGGATGTGGGTTAGACGTCTTTTTTTTAGTATATGGTGATATACAGGAGCCAAGATGGAGAATTTTTGGTGTGGGTTAGATGTCTTTTTTTAGTATATGGTGATATACAGGAGCCAAGATGGAGAATTCTGGATGTGGGTTAGATGTCTTTTTTTAGTATATGGTGATATACAGGAGCCAAGATGGAGAATTCTGGATGTGGGTTAGATGTCTTTTTTTAGTATATGGTGATATACAGGAGCCAAGATGGAGAATTCTGGATGTGGGTTAGATGTCTTTTTTTAGTATATGGTGATATACAGGAGCCAAGATGGAGAATTCTGGATGTGGGTTAGATGTCTTTTTTTAGTATATGGTGATATACAGGAGCCAAGATGGAGAATTCTGGATGTGGGTTAGATGTCTTTTTTTAGTATATGGTGATATACAGGAGCCAAGATGGAGAATTTTTGGTGTGGGTTAAATGTCCTTTTTTTGCACCTTCTTCTTCACGAATCCAGGCAGTTTTCTCTAACTGGGTGAAATCCCAACACACATCCTCTCCCCCTTTTTTTTCCCCCCAGAGTGGCCGGAGTTTGTGGCCAACTACGCCCCGTGGTGGGCGACCCACACCCTGGACTGGCTGCGCTACGGCAAGAAGGTGCTGGTGGTGCACTTCGAGGACCTCAAACGCGACCTGTTCGTGCAGCTGCAGAGGATGGTGGCCCTGCTGGGTGTCACGGCCTGCGAGGACAGGCTGCTGTGCGTGGAGGGACAGAAGGACGGCAACTTCAAGCGCTCGGGGCTGAGGAAGCTGGAGTACGACCCCTACACGGCCGAGATGAGGAAGGTGATCAGCGGCTACATCCGAACCGTGGACGCGGCCCTGAAGCTCCGCAACCTCTCGGGGGTCCCCGAGGATTATTACCCCAGATGATGGTGACCACAGCGGGGGGATTGTGGCCAGGGGTGGCTCGGTCCTCCCAGATTCTGCTTAATTCCACCCAGTGGGTGGCTCCTCTTTTAACCCTCCATGTGCTGCTGTAGCTGTTGGTCACTCCCCGCATGAGCCACCGCAGGTCCCCAGCCACTGCTGAGCTTTTTTTACGGCCAACCTGGGGACACGGGTGCCTTCCCTGCTCCCCCGGGGTCCCTGCTCCTGTTCTGGCTGCCCCAGCCCTCCTGGGAAGTGTTTGTGTCCCCTCAGGCTCTCCTGGGGACATCGAGCTGCTCAGGCCGTGCCTGATGTACCCGGAGCTGAGCTCCCCGGGGTGGGGGTCCCCAAAATCCCAGCCCTGCAAGGATTCCACTTGTCCTTGGAAGGAATTTTCAGCCTTCCCAAGCGAGGATGGACCAAGGGCGTGGCACCACGTGGGCGATGCTCCCGTGGGTCCTGCCTGAGGTTATGGGATTGGCAAGGCCATGCTGTGCAATGTCCCCAAACCTGGTGGCTGTGGCCCCTTGAGCCATCCTGTGGCTCCCTGAGAATTCCCTGGAATTCCCCAGCCACAGAACCAGGCAAAGCTGCTGCTCCAGCCCATTAGGGGGGCCCATGACCCCCACCAGTGTGGCTATAGGGGGAAGCTCCCCTTCCCTGTGGGTGCAGCTCCAGAAGGGGACATTTTCCCTGGACAGAGGATCTGCTGGGAGACATGAGCTCATCCAGGCCTCATTTCAGAGCCCACGAGCCAGAACATCCCCTCAGGAGCATTTTTGGGGAGCCAGGAGCAGTTTAGGGGACCAGGAGCAGGGTCCACACTGCAACCCAGCTGCACCCAACCCCCGTGGGGAGCAAACCCTGGGGCTGAGCTTTGGGGTGTCCCAAAGCCAAACCAAAGGATCCCACACACCGGGAATGTGCCGATTTCCGGGCTGGCTTTGTGCACAGCTGCATGTGGTCCCTGGCTGTCCCCTCATCCCACGCCACCCTCCCCATCCTGGCTTTGCCCCAGATGAGCTCCCCAAAGCTCCCAACCTGCAAAACCCCTTGGATGTAGGTGCAAAAGCCATATATTGTACGCAGCCTTTTCTAGAGTTAGAGATTCACCAGTTGGCTTTTAACTCTTGATCCTGATAGAAATGCAGGCACAGGTCGAATCCAGAGACCCTGCTTGGTCTCTATTCCAAGAGAGAAGAAAACTCCCTGGAGAAAAAAGGAGAATTTCAATAAAAATCTATTTTTCTAATGTGTGTGTGGAGCAGAGCTGGGCTGGGGGGCTCCTGCTCCTTCTTTTTTGAAGGAGGTGGGGGATTGCATTCAGAGGGAGCAGCTGCCACATTTTTAACTCTTTTTAACTCTTTTTAACTCCTTTTTAACTCTTTAACTCTTTAATTCTTCCCTTGACAAACAGCTGGAGGTATTTTTGGGATTCATGGCAGTGGGACTGGAGCTGAGCCCACACTCCTTTGCTCATGGCAGCCCCGGGGTTGTCGTGTCAGAACAAACCCTCAGGGTGACCCAGCCATTAAAGGAGAGGTTTTGTTGCTGCTCTGCCTCCCCGTGTGTTTGTGGGGCCACCTGAGCACCCCCCACCATCCCAGACCAGGGCTGTGGGAGCAAAGGGAGAACAGCTCCGTTCCCCTTTGATCCCATTAATCCATTTCTGTATTTAAATCCCATTAACAGGTATTTACATCCCATTAATGTCATTTCTGTGTTAACAACCAAAGCTGCTCCTTTTTGGGAGCTTCAGTACCTTGAGAGTGTCCTCACAGACAGATTTAATGGGATGCATGCTAGGAAGAGGGAGATTCACTGCAGGATTTATTCCTGACCTTCCTCGAGAGCTGGGTGCAATTTACCCCTTATTTCTAATCTGGAGTTGGTGAAATTCCTATTTTTTTTTTTTTTTAAGCAGGGATGATGCCTCACCTCGGCCTTGATCTGTTCTGACAGGCCCCGGCCGCCCGAGGGGCAGCGCTCCCTCCCGCCCCTCGGAAGTAATTAACCCCTCAAAGCCAATTAATCGCCGAGTAAAACAATTAAGGGATGACATCGCTTGCGGCGCTCGGAGCCTGGGCTGCAGCTTGGGAAGAGGGAGGGGAGGGTGGGGAGGGGACCCCACATCTGCATCCCCACCTCCACCTCCACAAACCCCTTCCCACAAAAAAAGCCTGGGAATCTCCCCAGCCTCAAGCAGTACCAATTTACATCCTCTCTTTTATATTCCCTGCTTTTGTTGCACCACAATTGCTTTTTTTTTTTCCCCCTACACATTTAAATTGCACTGAAATGGAGCATTTCCAAGATATTATGACCATGTCAGGGCGTGCTGCACATGTGGCTGCACCTCTGGATTCTGGGATCCCTCTTCCCCTCATCCCACTGGCACAGGAGCAGCTTCCCCCTCCTGGAGCTTCATACTCTGATTTTTTATTTATTTATTAAACACTGGGCTGTATTTTAACCACGTGGAACTGGCACGTAAGGATAAAATTCCTATTCCCCCCGGAAAAAGGAGCCAACCACCCTTCCCGCATCATTTTCCTGGGGGAAGCTCTTGACATTTAACAGCCCGCCCGGCTGCCTGGGGGAGGCAGCACTCAGCCTTTCTTTCCATCAGGATTTGAAAAGCTGGGAATCTTTCCACTTGACTCAGCCTGAGCATCCCTGGGTGGGCACAGCCCGCCCTGCCCTGCCCTGCTATGGGGCTGGAGGGACCGTGACCCTCTCCTCCTCCCTGGGTTCCTGCAGGAAAAATCATCTATTTTTGGCAATCTCGCGTCCCCGGGAGCGTTTTCCTGCCTCCCGGTCCTGCTGCAGCGTTCCTCCCTCCAGGGCTGCAGGGGTTTCTCAGCTGTTGCCGTGGCAACGGCGTCTGCACCAAAATCTCCCGCATTTCCCCCAGTTCCGGGTGGGTTTTGTGCTCCCTGGACGATGTGATGCTGGAGGTGATGCCAAGTGTGGCTCGGGTCTGGGGTCCCTTCCTGGCAAAGGGAGGGGATGCTCCTTTGGGGTGGATTCAGGGGATTTTGGGCAATGCCCCCAGTGATGCAAACAATGCTGGGGGCTCAGAGAGAAGGAGTTCCCCTTCTTTCCAAATTAAATCCCATTAAACTGTGTTTAAAAATAAAGGGAAATCCCCCCCTCAGCAGCAGAACTCCCATAAAAACCCCGGGATGGGGAGATGGGCCATAAATCTGAGAGCAGCCATCTCCATCCCTGACAAAACCAACAGGTTTATGTATCAGCTTGGCTATTTCCCCTAAAATTTACAGCTGACAACGTGCCTGAACACAGCAGGGATAATTTAAACCTGGCTCTGAGCAAAGGGAGAGGGGAACACATTTAGACTTTTTTTTTTTTCCCCTTAATTTTAAATTTCATTCCAGTTTGGAATAAAGGCAGTGATTTATGGGAGAGGGAAAACACGGCTTTATTTTAGGGCCGTGACAGCCAAGTGAAAAAGAGCTGTCATTAAGGATGGTAACACATTCCACAGGAGCAGGGTTTGTTGTATTCCAGAGTAATTTCTCCCAGGAAATGAGACCCAGCCTTGGGTTTGGGGTGGGGGGGGTAAATCCAGGGAAGCAGCAGAGGGAATAGGGCAGGTTTGGGATGTGCTGGGTGAGGACCAGTCCTGCCACAGCTCCCAGTGGGCTGCAACAACATCTCTGGGGTCTGGGGGTGCTGAACCCCACAGCACAATGGGGAACTGGGGTAGGGAGAGGGGGGGATGGCTGGGAACAGGATTTGGGAGGTGGGGACTGGGGGTCCCAAGGTTGTGGGCTGGGGATTCTGGGCTGAGAATCACAGGGATGTGGATGGGGGTCCTGGGCTGAAGATTGGGGTCCCAGGGTTTGGGATAAGGGTCCTGGACAGGGGTTGGTGCTCCAAGGCTGGGGATGGGTGATTTGGGATGGGGGGTTTGTGCTCCAGCTCCAAAACCTGCTGTTCTTCTTTACCACAAGGCTTGACTGACCCTAAAATCCTAAAATCCCCACGGCCGCCCTAATTCCAGGTTTCATGGGGATGGTGGTGGCTCTGCATCCCAATTTCACTGATTTCTGCCCCAAAAGGGGCAGCAGATCCTGGCACCACCAGCCCTGGAGCAGCAGCTCCCACCCAGCCCTTTCCCTGGATGCTAATTCCAGTTCGTGCACGTTCCCCTGGAGCTGCCCGTGGTCATTAACCTCCTGCTGCCGTTAATCAAGAGGACTTTGTTAATTAACAGCTAAGGATGTCTCCAGCTGAGCAGTGCAGGGGTGGGATTGGGGTCACCTGGAGGCATCCAAGGATCCTTGGTTTAATATATTGGAGCTTCCCAACACTGGGGGAGTGCAGCCCCCTCCCCTCCATGAACAAAATATCCAGCACTGCAAAAACCCAAGGAATGCTGAGAGGATCCATCCTCAGCACCCTGGGAGATTCCAGAGCTGCAGCTCCTGCAGTATTTCGGGAATATCAGAGGAATTGGGGCAATACTGAGCTGCATTTCTTTGCCACTCTGCCAAAAAGGGAAGAAAAACCTGGCTGAGGATGCTGAAGTTTTCTGAGGAGTGGTTTTGGTTTTTTTTTTTCCCTGCTTCTATTTTATAGATGTATAAAAATGTGCTTTTTTAATGCTGCCTGGGTGAGCTGTTTGCTGCCTGTCTCAGCGGGTGACACAGGAACAGAAATCACTGATATTCCTTGGGGAGCTTAATTCAAAGCTAACAGGGTCCGGCAGGAAAAAACTCAGTGGATTTTTCCCTTCCCTTCCCCATCCTCATCCCAAACCTGGCAGGATGAGGAGAATCAGGAACAGGAGGGGACAGAGCAGCAGCACTGATGTCTGGATGGATGCTGGGGTGGAGCACTTGGATCATCCATGGAGGATCTCCCAAAGCCCATCCAAGAGGCTCAGATCCCACCTCAGTCACTCAAGCCCCATCCCTCTGCTCCTGAGCTCTGTCCACAATTCCGAATTGGACACCAGGGCTCAGGAATACACACAGGGAAGGGACTGCTCAGTGAAAAACCCTGGGATCCTTCCCACTCCACACTTCGAGGTATTTGTCTGGAAAACAGAGGTTTTATTAAATAAGCAAACAGCTACAAAGATGCACCCAAATATTTGGGAAACTTGGAATTGCCAAGCTGCCATTACAGGGATGGTTTAACCCCAGGGTAAGTACCAAGGCACTGCTTTTTTTTTTTTTTTGAAAGCTGTTGGGAGTAATAACAGATGGACTTGGAAAAAACAGACACCAGAATTAGTGAAGAGCATCCTGAATCCATGATGAACATCCCAGCACCAGCCTGAGGGGCTGTGGGATGGCAACCAGTCCTTGAGGCTTCATTCCCACATCCAGGCCTTCTCCAAACCCTGAGCCCAAAAAGCTCCAGAGGCTGCTGGCTCTGGGTACATCCCATTCCCACTGCTCCCTAAACAGATCCTCTGCATGTTCTGTGTGGCCCTGTGTGTCCATCTGTCCCATCCATCCCATCTGTCCTATCCCACTCCTAATGAGATCCTGGCAACATTCCAGCAATATTAATTAAAAACTGGGGAAAATGAGCAAGAGGAGCCTCCTCCCACCACCAGAGAGGCCCTGCAGCCTCCTCAGGCACTGCATCTTCCATGGGTATGGATCCAGCATGAGTTTTGAGGGAAAAACATCTGTAGATCAGGGCTGGGAGTAGCCCTGGGCTTGGCCATGGGACGTGGTGTGGAGCAGGGACGTGGCAGCTCTCCATAGGGAAGTGGGTGGATCCCAACCCCAGGAGACACGGAGACAATCCAGGTGCTGAGTGTCCCATCACACCAAGGAGGTGATGCAGATCGAGGTGAAGGAGTGAGGCAGCGCCGGGGCGGAGAGGACGCCGGATAATCCCTCTGAAATCCTAAAATCCTGAAATCCTGAGATCCTGAAATCCTGAAATCCCGAAATCCCGAAATCCCGCTCCTTCCACAGCTCAGTTACCGCAGCTTTACTTGTACCTGCGCTAGCACGATCTGCTGCCTGGAAATAGCTCCCTGTCTTTTCCTGGGAGATGTCTCTCCATTTTATTTTCCATTTTCTGATTTCCAAGGAAAGCTATAAATAAATATTTCAGCTTCTGTGGGCTCCTGGGAGCAGATTCTCAACTGCCAAAACCTGAGCAAAGCTGCCCGAGGGACCACCTGAAATGTCCCCAGGGCCACTGGGGCTGCCCAAAGCCAGCTCCAGGGAGTGACACATGAATGAGGGTGACACCAGGGCTGTGGTGAAGGAGCCCTAATGGAGAAGGAGCTCCCAAATTAACTGGGTGTGAAATTGGATGGAGGTGGTGGCTCGGCCCATCCTTTGCTGCAGAGATCGGTGTGTGGCAGCAGAGTGTCCCAGGAGATTCCCAGATGTCCCAAGATAGGAGACACAAAATCATCCTGTAGAATCAACTGATCCCACCAGGGAACAGCTGGCAACAGAGCCAGTCTCCCTGGATGCAAGAGGGGACAGCAGGTCCTCCCCAGAAGCTCACGGGCATGTTCCTACTCCCAAACATCCAATTGCTCTGCAGGATGTACTGTGTGGAATGTGGCCATCAAAAGGAGGGTTAAAAAGACATTCCAAATCGACCTTTCCCTCTTTCTTCTCCCAGTTTTCCATGCTGGTGACCCTGCGTGTGAGCCCAATTCTCACACTGGAAGATGGCCCTGAGTCTGGATCACTTAGAGGTCATTTGAGACTTCTCAGTTCTTTGAGGTGGGATATTCCAACCCCTCCTAAGGACACTTCCCAAAAAAGTCACAAACATCTTGTTCTGGTACCAAAACACCTCAGGAATTTACCATGAGGAGCCACACACAGACATGGGACAGAGGAGTGTCACCAATTTGGCCATGGCACAGGAGATGTCTTCCTGATATCCTGCACCCCACCACGGCGCCTCTGGAAACACCAGGAAAGCCCTTCCCAGGCCAGGCAATGCAAAGGTTGGATGGGAATGCCCAAAAATGTGTTCTCAGATTGGTGCAAGGATTTTTGCAATCCCACACAGGATCAAGGGTGGTTGTGTCTTCTCCATACCTTGGTGGACTCCATCCCCTGCCAGCCCCCAGGCAGCAACACCAGTCAAAAATGGGCTGTAGGACAGTGCTGGACAATGCTTGACCCACACCAGGGCTGGTCACCATCACAGCGCCAACACCAGGGGATTCTCTCCCTCCTGCAGGCTGAGCTTAGACAACTGTTGTCTCCTTCTCAGTCATGGAGGAGACCTTGGAGAAGCTCCTGTGCACGATGCTGGAGTGTCCTGTCTCCTCGCTGAGGGCGTTCACCAGCCTGGAAAGGAGGGTCACCTTGAACTTCTTGAAGTCCTGGCCCATGAAGACGTAGAGGACGGGGTTCATGCAGCTGTTGGAGGCTGCCAGAGCCGTGGTGAGCGGGATGAAGATCTCAAACACAGACCAGGGCACTGCGTCGGGCACCGTCTCCAGCAGGTTCAGCAAGTGGTAGGGACTCCAGCAGAGGAAGAAGGTGACAATGATGGTGACAATGATCTTGAAGGGCTTCTTGGACTTTGCCAGGCGGTTGCGGCGCAGGTTGAAGACGATGGCGATGTAGCAGAAGGTGATGATGGTGATGGGCAGGATGTACCCAGCCAGGAACCTGGTGATGTTCACGGTGCGGTGCCTCATCAGAGCCAGCCCTTCATAGGATTTATTCCTGGAGAGGGAGAAGTTGCTGAAACAGATCACGGAGTTTCGGGTCTGCGCCGTGTCCCGGAAGACGAGCGAGGGGCAGCTCATGACGATGCCCACGGTCCAGATGATCACACAAACCCCGTAGGCCAGGTTGGTGGAGCGGTGGTTCTGCGACCACACCGGGAACACCACGGACACGTAGCGGTCAAAGCTGATGGTGGTGAGCAGCAGGACGCTGGTGTACATGTTGAGGATGAGGAGGAAGGAGTTCAGCTTGCACATGACCGTGCCGAAGATCCAGTGGTAGCTCATGGCCGTGTAGGCGATGTTGATGGGCAGGAAGATGTTGAAGAGGAAGTCGGCCACGGCCAGGTTGAGAAACCAGACCGCGTTGACCGACTTCTTCATCTTCAGGGTGATGATGGCGATAACGAGGCCATTGCCCAGGATGCCCAGCACGCAGGACACGCTGTAGATGATGACAGACAGGATCCTGGTGACGTCCTTGGGGTTGTGGGCCGGGTCTGCCCACACGCTGCCGGTGTCCTCATAGGTGTAGTCGGAGTAGTCGCTGTAGTTGTTATTGAGGCTGTCCAGGTAATCGGACAGGTTGGGAAGTGCCATCGTCCCTGGGAATGGCAGCTGATCCATGTGATCCTGGGGAGCTGGGATGCTGGGATCTGCAGCCAGGGATCTTCCCCTGCTGAGCAAACACTTGGTGTTAATCACAGTGAGGAGAGCAGGAGGGACAATGGCCCCCAGCACGTGTGGGAATTGGGGACAGGGAGCGAAGGGACAAACACGCAGGAATGAAGGATCCCATGAGAACCCCACTGGTCCTGAACAAGATGCTCCCACAGCTCCTCCCTGATTTCCACCCCCATCCATGAGACATCAGGACGTGATTCAGTCCCTCAGCTCCACCAGGATGTGGCTGCAGCCTCATCCTGCAGAAAACGTTGATTACCCGCCTACTTCCAGGGGGAAAACCGGGATAATGCTCATTAACAGCTCATCAACAGCTCTGACTTTCCAATCTGCAACATATTACGGCTCTTCTCTCTTTTTTTTTTTTTTGTACTGAATTGGACTGAAAACCCAAAGGGAAGCCCCCCAGACACCCCACTGACACCAGGCACCCTCTCACCTCTCTCCTCTCTGTCGGGATGGGGGACAGGTGACACTTCAGTGTCCCAGGGCACAACGGCAGCTCCCTCCACACCAGCCTAAGGCATGAGCTGTAACATTAAAGCCAGGATCAAAGAAAGGCCACTTACCCCCGGATGTGGGGTTAGGGGAGGAAACCCAATGAGGGTGTGGCAACAATTAACTCTGTGCAGCCTTCCTCTGGGGACTGCGCTGGCCTGGGGACCCTCCTCGCCTCCACTCTGGGGAAGGTGAGATCCTGCCATGATCCCAGCAGCTTTTGGGATAACCCAGGACAGAAATCCCAGCCTGTACTCTCTCACCAAGGACCCAACACGAGCAGCATCCTCAGGTGCACACAAAGAAGCAAACAATCAACCACAGGTTGCTAATAATTAAATAATAATTAATTCAAGGTATAAATGAGGAGCACATTGTCTGCATGATCTATTTTATATCCTGCATTCTCCCAGGGTTGTTTTCCTGGTTCAATTGATGCCTTGTATGTTTAAATATGTTAATTGTGGAAAACCAACAGCATCACCTGCCAGTGTCAGACTCCAGGCTCCAGAGCCCGGATTGAGGGAGTTCAACCTCTCCCCTGTGGGAATCCAGGATATAAAACCCCCTACCTGGGTCAGGGGGGTTAAAATCAAAATCCCCCAAAGCCTGACCAAGAAGCAGAGAGCATCCCACCTGGACGTGTCCTCACAGGAGGGACGTGGGGACGCCCAAGGACCCTCCCTGTTCCCGAGGAGTTTCACCCCAAAGGTCCCCGAGCGTCACCTTCCCGCCAGCCCCGCTTTGAAATTCCCATGGTGTTTGTGTTGGAAGCTATTGTTTCTCCCTGGGCTTTTCCTGCAGTTCCTTCCTGCCATTGCTGCTGCAGAGTGCCCGGCCAGGGGTGAAATCCCACCCTGTCACCTCCCCCTGGCCGAGCTCCGGGGGATGATAAGCAGCCAGAACAAATGAGGTTTGAGTGCAGAGTTTGGGAATGAGCTGGAGCTGGGGAGAGACCTTGTCCCAGGAAAACCTCCATGGCCAAAGAGATGAATTAAAGTCAATGATCCGGTGGAAGGAACAGAATCAGCAGAACTGACTCTCCCAGAGATGTTAATGTTGATTAATGAGGGTTGCTTAATGGAACAGGGATTTCAGGTCATCCCCTTCCCAAAGGCAGAGCTCCAGAAAGGTGGGGGAGCCCAGAACCCCCTGTCCATCCCACCCCACCCCATTGCCTCATATCCCATCCCACTTCATTGCCTCCCATCGCACCACACCCCATTGCATCATATCCCAATCCCATCCCATCCCAATCCCATCCCATCATCCAGAGAACCCCAAAGCTCCCTGGACTTGCTCCACAGCCACCTTTTCCACTGTGGTGTCACCCATGGGGCAAGTGAGACACCCCCACCCCTCACTCTTACCCCACATTCGGCCCCTGCTCCAGAGGGACAGGAGAAATTCCCGCTCCTCTTCCCACTGTGTCCACTTCCATGTTTTTAATGTAAAATCCTCCCTTTAATATTATTTTTAATTGCTGGGCCTGATGATTTTCAGCTCATCCCAAAGATCATTTTATTGGATTATTTATCTGAATTTTCTGTTAATTTTGCTGTGCCAGGTTGGGCAGGGATTGGTCTCTGCTCCCAGCTGGGATGAGGATGGCAGAGAGCAATGGGAACACCAGGACTCTGCTTCCCTGTGGGATTTGGCAGATCCTGAGTTTGTTTCCAGGGCTCATGAGGAGCAATCCCAAACTCCACATGTGCAGCAGGCCAATCCCACCATGAACATTCCAGATGAGCAGGATGGGCACCAGGAGCCCAGACCTGCTGGAAAATCATCCAGCAAACTCCCACCTGCCTCTCCAAAATTCTCCCAAAAATGGAGAGTCTCATGGGCAGCTGCATGAAACCTCCTCATTTCTCACAGCAAAAAAACTCTGAAGTCTGGGAGGAAAAGAAAAAAAAAGCCACATAATACTGAGAGTGTTTCATTGCTGCTCTCCGGGCTGAAAATTCCCTGCTCAAGCCAAAACCACTGTTCTCCCTTCGATCTATTAATCTTTGTCCTCCTACCTCAACAAAAACGAGCAGAGGGTTTACCCAAAATAGCCTTTTCTCCGTCATTCCCGCAGCTGTGTTTGTCTTGGTACCCAGGGAAGGCCGGGTGGGATTCCCGACGGGCGGCTCGAGCACCGGCAGCATCCCGGCACATACCGGGGGAGGATGAGGTCAGGGATGTTGTTCTTGGGAAGGCAACAGGAAACCGAGAGAACAGCAGAAAATGTTCAAATCCAGCTTTTCTGGGCGAAAAAGCTCTGCCCCGGCCAAGGCAGACGGGCGGGGGACGGATGTGAGCGGGGAAACGCGGCGGGATCCGCGTCCCGGGGACACGGGGAGGGCAGGGGATGCTCGGGCCCTCCGCTGGCAGCGGATCCCAGCGGGCAGGGCGGTGCCAGAGCCCTGCTCCCGGAGTTTATAGGGATGGGCAGGCTGCCAGCACCGCCTCCTGCCCGCCGGCCAGGCTTTTAGTGGGACAGGTTGAGGAGAACTGATAGAACCTAATCAAATCAAATCAAATCAAATTAAATTAAATCAAACCAGCAGAGCAGCTTTTGAGTACATCAGATCCTGCCTGAGCTGTCAAAGTGCATCACGCTTTGATGTACATCATGAAACGAATCCGGGCTGGGACCTGCCAGGGATGGCTCTGCAGCACAGGGGAAACTGGGGGAGCCCTTGGCTCGGTGCTTGTCCCCCCTAGAAATTCTTGTCCCCGGCACGGGACAGCCCGGACAGGACAAACAAATCCCCCGGGAACAGCCGGGTCCGTGCCCGCCCTGCTGCCGCCTCCTGCCCGGCAGCTGCTCTGCCTTTTCTTCCTTGGAGCGCTTCCCTCTCCTCTTCCCATCGGCGGTTCCCGAGCTCCCAG
This sequence comes from Hypocryptadius cinnamomeus, assembly GCA_013400635.1. Taxonomy (NCBI): domain Eukaryota; kingdom Metazoa; phylum Chordata; class Aves; order Passeriformes; family Zosteropidae; genus Hypocryptadius; species Hypocryptadius cinnamomeus. Next base: position 22,929 of record VYZP01074143.1, on the reverse strand, counting down.
CGCACCCCAAACCCCAACCCGCTTCCTCCGGGCGTGGGAGGCGCGGGCAGCTCCGGCACAGCTTCCCGGGAGAGGGGAATGAATTGCAGGCAGATGTTTGGAGCTCGGCTTCGGGAAGGGCTCGGGGTAAAACGGGATCTCCACGTCCCTCTGGAGCTGTTGGCACCAGACCCCACCCAGCCCTGCCACAGTCCTGATGTCCCTGGAGGGCAGGGATGTCCCTGGGGACATGTGGCAGGTGCTGGTCTCAGTGCCGTGGGGGTTCACAGCTCTGGCTGAGTCCCACTCTGTGGGCTGGATCCCTAAGAATTCCCTAAGAATTTCCCTAAGAATTCCATGGCATCCCATGCCCCAGGGAAGGCAGATGCAAACCCCATCCCAAGCTGGCACCCGAGGCCACCCCACCAATCCCTCTGGCACCCACGTGTTTCCAGCCCAGGGCCACACAGGAGGGACATCCCTGCAGGGATCCAGCTCCCAGGAATCTCAGAGAGCAAGGCACCAAATGGCAAAGCAGCTCTGGGTACCCAGCTCCAATTCCCCTTTATTTCAGCTGGCAATTTCCATGGCAACAGATGCCACAGGGATGAGGCTGCTCAGCATCCCACTCCCCACTGGGACACCCAGGATGAAGCCCCATTCCTCAGTGTAAATCAACCACCAGCCCATCAAGAGGGAGTTCAGACCTCCAAACCCCGAGCTCCAGCCTGCCCAAAAGCTGCTCCTGGCTGTGCTTCCAGCCCTGCCACCACCCCCGACCCCTCTGTCCCGCTCCAGCAGGCTGGGAAGGGCACAGGGATGTGGGATGCCATGGGAGCAGCAGGCTGAGAATGAGCTCCTGCCAGCGAGGATCCGGGCTGGAAATTCTCCCAAATTTCCCCCAGCACCTGGAGACCCCCAGGGCAAAGGGAGGAGGCACAGCCATGGGGGAAACTGAGGCACAGAGGGCAGTGGGAAGCTTAATCCCTACCTGCATCCACTCAGACACATCCCAGTTCTCCATCTTGGATCTGGGACCCCCACACCCGGCAGCCTCCTGCATCCCTGAGGCTGAGGCTGCACCACACCCGTGTGAACAGTGCAGGAAAAAGGGAATAGCTGCAAAAGGCAGCCTTAAAAAAGCTGCTGTGCCCAGGGTGGGACAGAAAAACATGAGTCAGTGTTTATCTGGGCAGAGCCAGACAGGCTGAGTGGGACGGGTCGGGATAGGATGGGATGGATCCCACAGATCCTCCTGGCCACACTGTGGGGTCACCCCCATGGGGAAAGCGTCCCAATCCTGCCAGAAAAAGGGGTTTAACCTCAAAATTTGGGTCATGAAAGGCCCCTCCCAGGGTGAAACTCCGGCAAAGGAACCCGGCCTTCCCTGGCACCGAGTGTTGAAAGAGCCACCCCGTTCGTAAAATCCTGGCCTTTTGCTCCATCTGTTCTGTTCTTGGGAAGGTTTGAGGATTAAAGGGGAAAATTTTGGGCGTTTGCACCTACACAGGCAAAAATTTCCTTGAAAAAGGGCAGTTTGTACTTCTGAGCTGCTTAAAATGACTCGGCTTCCAAGATAATAAAAGTTCTTTCATCTCCTCTACTCTCTTCTAATGATCCAAGGTTTTCTCCTGGCACTTCTCAGGTAATAAAAAGAAAAAAAACCCTCACTTTTTCTGAGCATCCTCCCTGCTACACCCCACCAGTCCAGTGATGCTGTCCCTAACCTTGGCTTGGGCTTTGTCAGGGGACAAACCTTGGGGACATCGCTCCGGATTTGGGGCGTACAAAGGGAAAGAAACCCAAGCACACAGAAACAGGGCTGCAGGAGGGACGTGACCCCACAGGGGATGTGGCATGGCTGGGGACAGCAGACTCGGCCCCCCCCGAGCGAGGAAGTCACCCCGGATCCGCGGGAGCATCCTCCCAGCTGTGCTCTGTGTCCCCAGCTGAATGCTGATCAGCACGGCAAAGAAAAGCCACCCTGTTCTCCCTGTCCCCAGCCAGGGGACACTGCCACACTGTCAGGGCATCAACGCCCCCAAATTCACTGCCAGCTCCTCTCCCTTCTGCACTGTTTTCCCATCCCCACAGGCTGCAAAGCCCAGCTCCGAAAGAGGTTGGGATTTTGGGGAAAATTAGGGGGTTTGGGGTGAAGGACCAAATTCACTGCCAGCTCCTTTCCCTTCTGTGCTGTTTTCCCACCCCACAGGCTGCAAAGCTCCAAAAGAGGTTGGGATTTTGGGGAAAATTAGGGGGTTTGTGGTGAAGGACAGTGGGGATCCCAGAGGTTCCAAACCCACTGTATAACAACAGGGGAGCAAAAAACCTCAACTGGTTGCAAATCTCCAGCAAACCCTTCCTCCCAAATCCCTATTAAAAATATAAGTTAACAAATATATACAAACCCAGAGGTGTTTACCTGAGCTGGATAAATCCCCAAGGAATTTTCAGCATTCAGAGGCTGCATTAGACATCCCTGCTTCTCCTCCAGCCCTGTTAGGGCTGGCACGGGAACGACCCTGGGCTTGTGGCTTTGGCATCCAGCTGGAGCTGACACGGATATTGCAGAGCTTTCTCATCCCGAGGAGAAGCACATGGGATGGGAGGATGAGGAAAATAAATGCAGCCCGTGGAATAAACCAGCTGCTGGCCTCAGCAGAGCTGCAAGGGGAAGGGGGAAGGTCTGGGGGAGGATGTTGAATTTGCGGAGTTTAGCCGGACACAGAAGGGGATGTGGCAGCAGTGACATGCACCATCCACCACGGCCACTGTGCTGCCCACAGGGGCTTGGGAATCTCCTGGGAGCCTTTGGGAAGGGTTTGGGTATCCCTGATTGTGAGCAGAGCCAAAGGGTCCCCTCGGGCTCCTCCATCCTGGGCGTCCCTCATCCCTGCTCCCCAGGCCCCCCAAATCCATGCCCTGCTCCTGGGATGCTCCTGGCCTCACACACACAGGACAGAGGGAACCCAAAGCCATTCCTGGGGTGCAGGGAAGAAGAGAAGCTGCTCATCAGGTCCTGCTCATCCCACAGTGCATTCCCAGCGAGGAAATGAGCCTGGCCTGGTTTGTACCCCCAAAGAGAGGGTCACCAGCCAAGAGCTGTCCCCAGCCATCCTGACCTCAACCCTGTGCCTGCCAGGAGCTGGAAATTGCCAGTGGCAGCCGGTGATCCAGCACAAACTGAGCCTGAATGGACACAAATCCCTGCCCTAAGCTGGGATAGCTCATCCAGAGGGAGGTGAAAAACACCTGGAGCAAAAGCTGCACCGTGTTGTGAAAGAGCATCACCTCCCACCAGAGCCCCCACCTGCTCTCCGACACCAAGATCCACAACTTTTCCAGGGGACAAATCCTCTCAGAGCTGGAAAAGCACCACCCACGTGTGACCAGGGGACATGGGGTGATGCCAGCAGGGAGTGGTGGCAGGTGGGAGGGAGCTCGAGGCCACAATGTCCCGTGAGGTGGGGACATCGACCCCGTCCCACGTGGAGCAGCTCCCGTGAGAGCCGAAAAAGAGGAATCGGAGGCACTGCCAGCTTTGCACAACTCCGTGTTGCAACATCCCTGAGCTGAATCAGGGCTGAAAAAATGCTGATGTGCCAGTTCGTGGGGCTGCTGTAGGGAAAGGAGAAGCCCCAGAAAGCCCTGAAGTGTGAACCGGGCAGGGATGTGCCAATCCCCCTGTGGAACCAGGCTGGGGACTCGTGACCGGCTCCCCGGGGTCCCTCTCTCCCAGGACCCCCGGGATGGGGTGGGAGCTCCGGGATATTCCACACTTGCGGCACCTGTGGTGGTTCCCCAAGTGCAGAGGAGGTGTCCCTGGACAGTGGGAAATGCAGCCCAAAATTGTAAAAACCATGAGAAACACGGACCCGGCTGGGGAGTGGCACAGGCTGGATCTGCCCCATCGCTCTGCCACCCCATCCTGTCCCTTCTGCTCCCCCAGTGTCCCCCACCAAGTGACCTTTCCCGATACCTCGTGCGGTGCCAACGCTGTCCCGCTGCTCCGCGCTGGGCAGGACGAGCTCGGGGTGCCCTGGGTGCCAGCGGGATCCCATTCCCAGGCGGATCCCGGCGTGCCGGGACAGACACAGGCACGATGCCGCTCCCCGCCGGTTTTAAGGGAGCGGGGAGGGAGTTGCATCCATCACCAAGGTTTTCTTGGCAGCGCGATGCTCGGCGAGCAACAGCTGGGAGAGGGTGTGACAGCGGGAGCTGGGAACGCCGGTCTGGATCACAACCCAGCGTGAGGAAGCAACAAACTGCTTCCCGAGGGGCCTCCTTTCCTGTGCCGCCCCCCGGGCCGGAGCTCACCGTCCCACGGAGGGATAACGGAGCTCAGAGCGCTCCGCGGGGATGCTGCTCCAGCCGGGAGCCCAAGGGGAGGCAGGTGGCAGCCAGCCCCCCTCGCTGTGCTGTCCCCACCCTGGGTCAAGCGCTGTCCTCTGATCCCCCCACCGCCTCCAACTCCTTCCAAGACGTTGAGTCACTTCCCTTCGGGCAAATCTGGCTCCCAAACGCCGCTCCTTCTGCTCAGGGGCTGCTTTTCCCGATGGATTTCATTACCACCAGGATGCTGCAGCTGCTTCCAGGCAGCCCCCCCAGCCCTCAGAGGCTCTGTGGTGGCAGCTCTGTCACCCCAGCCCCTTTAACACCTGCGAGAAAAGTTCTTTGGGGGCCACAGAGGGGCTGGGAGAGGCTCCAGGGTCCCCTGGGTAGGAGGGATGGGAAAGGCTGGATATAGGGATGGGGTTCAGAGTGACAAACAAGAGGTTTTTGGGGCAGCCCCCCAGACTGGGAGCACTGAGCAGCGCAGCCCCCACCCACACAGAGCAGGAGGTTTGGATAACCCCGGGCTTGATGTGGCACTGGGAAAATTCCTTCCCTCCCCACGCAGCTCCCGCGCTCCCAAGCCTCAGGCATCCCAGTCCCAGCATCCATCCCAGTCCCAGCATCCATCCCAGTCCCAGCAGCCATCCCAGCCCCAGCAGCCATCCCAGAGGGATAAGAGCCAGTGCAGGGGTTGGGAGCAAAGGCAGCACAAGGAAACACAGGAATATTTGGCAGTGATGCCTCCTCAGCTTCCTCCAGCCTGGAAAAGGAGCAGGATTTGCCCCACTGGGACACCCCAGCACAAGCAACACTGCCCTGAGTTTGTCACCAGCCATTCCAACCTTCTCCCCAGCAGAAAGGAAGTTGTCTACCATAGGATACTAATTAAGGCTAATTAATTACCCTCAGCAGTAAAGACAGGGCAAAAAACATCCTGAATCCAGCCAGCAAGGGACAAAACCAACCAGAAACTGATGGGATTTCCTTTTGTGTGTCCGGAGTCCAGAGGTGCCACCAAGAGATGCTCAGCCCAGGCAGCTCCGGGTGGCACCAGCTGGGACCTGGTGGGGATCTTTGGGCTTCCCAAAACCACTCCAGGGCCTGCTGGGACTGGGAATGCTCGGCCATGGAAGCTCCTGTACGTGGCCTTGCCAAGGGCTGACCTCAGGACATCGAGCAATGACTGGAAATCCCAGTAGCTCCGAGGGGTCTGGAGCCAAGACCTGGCACAATCCCAGTGTTCCCAGCAAGGCCGAGCTCTGCAGCCCCACAGAACCAACCCATCCCTTGGCACTGCTCCTTTCCCAGGCACCTGCCACTTCCCCACGTCCAGGCAGGATGCAGGATCCTGGTCTCACACTGATCCCTGTGTTTAGCAAGGAAAACACGCTGGCTTGGGATGTGATTTGCCATCCCGAGCGTTTGTGGGTTGGGCTTTCCCTCCGGGGCACTCGGCATCAGCAAAGCCCTGCCGGCAGCAGCGCCTGCGGAAGGACAAATCCCTGATCCCAGGGCTGGCGATGGAGCAGGATCCGTGCGGGAGCAGCCGTCGGGAACGGCAATTCCAGGCGCCGCAGCCGCCGCAGCCTTTGGCAGTTGTCATGTCCTTGGCAAGCGCCGAGTGCCACCCACACCGAGCAAAGCAATTAAAGCTCTAAATTGATTTGGGCTGATTAAACGCCCTGGAGCAGCTCCCTGCCGAGCCGGGATGCGCGGATCGAGCCGGGATGCGGGGATGGGGTTGGGATGCGCGGATCGGGCCGGGATGCGCGGATGGGGCCGGGATGTGCGGGTGGGGTTGGGATGCGCGGATGGGGCCGGGATGCGCGGATCGGGCCGGGATGCGCGGGTGGGGCCGGGATGCGCGGGTGGGGCCGGGATGCGCGGGTGGGGTCGGGATGCGCGGATGGGGCCGGGATGCGCGGGTGGGGCCGGGATGTGCGGGTGGGGTTGGGATGCGCGGATGGGGTTGGGATGCGCGGATGGGGCCGGGATGCGCGGATGGGGCCGGGATGCGCGGGTGGGGTCAGGATACACGACCGGAGTCCGGCAGGTCCGACCCCTTCGGTTCTCGCCCTGCTTCCCTCCCACACAGGCGCTGGGAACCCGCCTGACTCATCCCGAAACAGATGTGGCAGTCAATGGGGAAGAAATCGGAGGAAGTTTGGAAGTTTTCCCTCTCCGGGGGAGCTTTCTCAGGCATCCAGCAGCACTTTCCCTCGCCCCGGGCAGAGCCGTGGGGATAAATTGGAATGGCCGGAAAAGGAGCTGGGCTAAGCTACGAGGGCAGGACAGGAGGCTCCAAATCCCAGGTTTTAGAGCTGGGTTTATGCCCAGGGATAACTCTGCCCTGCCTTTCCCCCAGGGAGCTCATCCCTGGCTCCACACCCGCTGCGGTCCCGAGCTCCGGATCCCGTCACTGCCTCCCGATCCAAGTGCAAGCTCCCTGCACAAATAAAGAAGCCACAGACAGGATGTTCAGGAGACGGCTCCCGTTCCCTTTTTTCGCTGATTTGATACAACCACGGGAAAAAAAAACCAACCCCAGTCCCAGGCTTGTGCAACTCGAGCTTATAAATAGCCCCAGAAACACGGCAGGGCTGGGACGGGGTGGCCAAACCCCGCTGTGCTCCTAAGGCTGGCACCTTATCCCACTGCATCCCACTCCTGGCATGGGCAGCTCAGGGATCTCCACCTGGTTCTGCCCCCAAACACCCTCACAGAGCCTCTCTTTACCTCCAATCTTGCATCATTCCCCCCATTTTCCCACGTGCTTCCCTTGGAGCTGTGCCAGGGGCTGGATCCGAGCAATGCACACCCACGGGCCAGGGGAGAATTCCGAGTTCTCGGCTCCCAAACCCCACCCTTGGCAGAGGAGGATTGATGGGAACAATCCCAGGGCACAGCTGGGCCCTGTTCCATGGATTCCTCCATCTGTGGCATCACCCACCCACTCCCATCCCCATCCTGCTCCCCAGGAGTGATGGAAGTGCCACATCAGGAGATTTATCCATGATTTGCAATTCCTGCCAGAGCTGTCAAAGGCCACTGACAGCTCCTGGAGCAGGGATGAGGAATTGCTAGGCATGGACACTTTGTTGTTGCCTTGGAGGCCCTCAGCAGGTGACAGACAGGATGTCACCTGCCCAGGGATTTATGAGCAGAGGTGGCATCAAATCCTGGAGTGGTTGGGTTTGGAAAAACCTTAAACTCATCCCATTCCATTACCTGCCATGGATAGGGACACCTTCCACAGACCAGGTTGCTCCAAGCCCCATCCAATCTGGCCTTGGAATAAGAAATTCCATTAATAAAAAAAAAAAAAGAAATTCCATTAAAATGCCTACAGGGCTCCAGGTTTGGATGCTGCACATCCCACTGGAAAATGGGAGATGCTGACAGGTTTCAATTCCTTGTGCTGGGAACTGCTGGAGCTGAATTCAGGCTCACCTTTCACCTTGAACCCCTTCAGCATCATCCTAAAATCCTCTGGATGTGCTTTTCCTGCTGCTGGTGTGATGAGTGAAGACACCAAACGTGGATAGAGGGGAGTATTCCTGAAATCTCCCAGCAAAAATCAGTGGGATCTGGCTGATAAAACCCCTCAGGAAACTCCCAATCCTTAAAGGCATTGGATTTGTCTTAATAACAATGACTTAATAACAATAGATTCCTTCAAATTCCCAAACATCCATCAGGAAATGTGCTTTATTTATGATTTTTTAAAATTAATAAACCCAGTTTTCCTTGCAATCAACACCTGGGAACTCACAATTCCATGGAGCAGAGCTTTGCAGGGACAAGTATTTTTGAAGTTGAGTTTGCCAATGGCCCCATCCTGCTCCCCATCACTGGGATGGGCCCAGGGACTGCCCAGCTCTGGGCTGGGAAGCAGCTCCTTGCGGGAAGGTTCAGCATTCCTGCCAGCTCTGAGCAATCCATGCCTTTTTCGGGGATTTTTTGGCTGGGGGTGGCCTTGGTGCAGGTTCCCTGGGCTGCAATTGCCCTGGAATTTGTAAAAATAACAGCAAAATATGTTTTATTCCTGAGCCATTGCCAGGCTGGGATTATTTCTGAAATGAGAGAGCACTCAGTGGTGCCAGGGAGACGTGGGGGCACCTGTGCCCTCATTGGGGTTCCCCACAGCACCTTCCTTGGATGGATCTGGATCACTGATCCCAATATCCAGAGCTCAGCCCCGTGCTGGGTACAACCCTTTCCCACACAGGAGCCCAGTCCCAAAATCCAGCTGTTATCTCAGAATTATCTAAATAGATCCAGAAATGTAGGGATCCATCCAGAGGGTGCTGTTGATGGAAGCCAGATCCACTAACGCCAATGAATTCCTGATTTTTATTCCCTAAACAGTGCAGAGGGAATCCCTGTTATCCATGGCCTGGAGTGGGTGCAGAAAGTTCCCAGCACTGTTCCTGGCTGATGGAGAATGGAGCTCACACCCAGCTGCTCCCAGAAGGATTCAGACCTTGGGAATACCTTATAAATCAATAGGGATAAATTGAAAATTCGGGCAGGACTTCACATAATTCACCCACTCTCCCTTAAGACATTTTGGGGAAAAACAGCTCTGGAAAGGGAAATTGGGATACCCTGGGTGGATGTGGCTTCCCTGCCACATCTGGCTGGGGAGAGGATGTCCAAGGAATTAATTCAGTGTGGAGATCATTGGAATGTCAGGGCACCTCTGATTTATTCCCGGCCTTCAAGTGCAGGAATTAATTCTGGCCACGGAATTCCGGCCACTTCCAACACCACCAGAAGCTCCCTTCAAGGAGCCATAATTCCCAAGAGAATTAAAACTAAAAACTAATTAAAACAAAAGCATTTCCCTGGATATCCCACCTGGAATGTGGGGCATCCCTCACCCTCACCCTGGCAACTTCCCAACCCAGCAAATTCCTGGCACTGCAGGTGAGGAGCTCCTGCAAAACAATTCCCCTGTGGAAAAGAGAGAGCTAATGGGATTTAGAGGAAGAGGAATGAGAGGTTGGATGTAAGCAGACCCAATTAGTGGATGGGTCAATTAAAAGAGAGGTGATGGGATACTGGAGATCCCAAATCCCTCCTCGCTCCAAGGACCCCACGTGCTCATCTCCCATCGTTGCTCCTTGAAAATTCCACCATGAAGGATTTAAACGAGTCATTTATCAATTAAATGTGCGCTCTGGCAAATTAAAAATTGTCCTCTTGTTTAATTAATAGGGCAGCTTTATATTCGACAAATTAGGGAGCCTCTTGATGAGCTAATTTGTTAATTAATGGAAGCCTGGAGGCTTTTCCTTCATTAGGTGTTGGCACATCCAAAGTGCAGCTCCTCCTTCAGGAGCCCTGGGCTCAGACTGGGAACAGCCCTGGCAGTGGATTTGCCATGGGAGAGCTCTTGGCATGGCTCCTGGCATTCCTGGGATTTATGGCAGCAGTGCATTCCCCTTCCCTTCCCTTTCCTTTGGGAAAATTTACGTCCCTTGCCAAGGAAAAGTGCGGGATCCTGTGGCCAAACGGAGCCCAGAGGTGCTCCAGGATGGAAAAAGGGGAAGAAATTAATAAAAAATGGGAAAAAAAGCTTCTGGGCCTGTCCAGGGATCTGTGTTGGGTGGGAATCAGTGCTGGGTGGAGAATCCAGAGCTCATCCCAGCAGATCCAAGGATTCCTGGGTGTCTCCAACACCCAGATCACTCCTGCAGGGAAAATGAATCCCCCAGGTATATCCAGCTCATGGATCAGCCCTTACCCCCTTCCAGGTGGCCACAGCCACCCCCTCCCAGTGCTTCCAGTACAAACCAGCGCCAGCATGGTGCTGAGGCTGGGTGGGCTCCATGAGCTGCTCCAAAGGATGCCAGGGAAAGAGCAGCAATCCCAGGACAGGGATCCCAAAAGGAGTGCTGGACCAGTAACACCAGTAAGAGCTGGACCAGTAACACCAGAAAGAGCTGGACCAGTAATCCCAGTAACAGCAGCGTGGTGGGGAACACCCACACTGACCTGGGATAAGATCCTGCTGCAAATCCACATTAAAAACCAGGAATGTGGATTCCTGAGCTCGCTCCAAGGACCATTCCCCTCCAACCCAGCCTGTCCCAGATCCCATGGAGCAGCTCCCTCATTTATTTTTATCCTCCAGTGTCTGCTGAATTCACCAGTTATCAAATAAATATGGGAAAACAGGAGAGGCACCCAGAGACTCCCTTATCTCAGTTTTCCATGGACTGGCAGTTCCTGGGATGTGTTTGCTCTCAGCCTTTAAAAAGCAACACCAGGTTCACTTTCTGCCACTGGAGTTTGCCAAGTTTCCAGCTTTCCCTGGATCTTATCCCACCCAGGCAGGTCCTGGAGAGAGGGCACAGCTCACTCAGACCCCAAAGGTGCAATAAAAATCACAGTGAAAGGCAAATTCCTGATGGATTTTCCACTAACACTTGGCCAAAAAGAAAAATAATGTTGCTGTCAAAGCTGCCCTTATTTGGGTGCCTTTTCCAGAAGTTGTGCTCTGGCTCTGGATCCTGATCCATTCTCCAGGAATGCCAGGGAACTCAGGCACAGGGAACTCAGCTGATGCTGGGACACCTCCCTAATTCCTGCTGGAATGTGACCCTCAGGCACTTTTCCCAAGGCTGATGCATCTCCCACTCCTGCCCTGTGCATCCACAGCCTCCCCGCTGCCACGAGGGATCCATTCCCACCCTCTGCTCTGATTCCCAACACTTTTGGTGCTCCAATCCTTCAGAAAAATCTCAATTTCAACACCCCCAAGAGTCTCTCTGCCCTCCCCACAAGAAAAGGCAATTCCAGAGCTGTGTCTTTATCCCATTTCAGGTTGTGCTGGAAGTGGAAGAGAGAGAAGCAGATGCTTTTCCCTTGTGCTTTTCCTGATGCATTTCTCCTTCCACAGCCTAACACACCTAAAAAGAGGGGGGGAAACCCTTGGAATGATATTTACAAGCTAATTAGGCAGAGAATTGGTTTGAACATCACTGGGATACCAGAAAAATGCCAGCTGAGCTGGGAAGGCTTGGGCTGGTTTTCCATGGAAATTAAAATTGCCACAGGCTGCTGGAGGCAGGAGCTGGAGCCATTCCCTGGGAGGTCTGAGCCCCTTCCCACCCCCAGCATCCTCCTGGAATCACTTGGTTTATCTCCAACTTGTAAAATTACTGTGAGAGGTGAAGGAAAGGAAATTTTCCTTCCCAACAAGAGAACATTTGAATTCCTGTGCCATGGGAATAGGGAGAAATCCAAAATATGCTGGAAAGAAACACCAGTTCCTTTTGATGCCTCTTCAGCAGCACTGCCTTGCCCAAATCCCAGCCAAAATTCCAGTTCCTGTACCCCAACAGGTCTCCCACCAAGGGAGCACAACATGGAATTGCTTCTCCTTCCATTCCTCACTTCCCTTCCCAGCTTTGCTCCTTCCTGCCTTGCCAGACCTCAGCCCTGCACTGCCAAGGCTCCCAGAGCAGGGATGGAGGCACCTCTGGAGCCCCTGCAGGTCCCTCCTGATTTATCTGGGCCATTATCCCAGTTATCCATCGTGTCTGGAGCACTGCTCCCCTGTCTCTCAGGAATTATGGATCTACCCAGCCAAGGCACAGGGAAAGAATTGTTTGTTTGCTGCTCAGACCCCTGAAATTCCAGGAGAAAATGAGATTTCTCTTGCTTGCTTTAGATCCTGGGGTTTCCTCCCCCAACCCCATCTGCTGGGTTTATTTCCAAATTCCCACTGCTCCTGTTCAGCTGCCAAACAGCAGCAGGGAGCTGCCAGTGGCATTCCTTTTGGGAAGGGCCAGGGAGCCTGGCAGTGCCCCCTCCCAGTGCCCAGGGAGGTTCACACCCAGCTCCTGCTCCAGCTCAGCCTCTTCCTGTGGAAAGCAAAGCCCAGCTGGGAGAATTTAACATTCCAGCTCCAAAGGAATTAAACCCAGCCTTAAAAAGGGAAATATTTCCCAGCTCTTGATTTTTTGCAGAGTGCTGGAGGCACCTGATAACCAGAGTTCCACAAACAGGGGCTGCTCCCTGCTGACACGGGACGAGGGGAGCTTTTAATTTAGAGGAATTTCACAGGATCCATTTTATCCAGCAGCACGCAGGAAAATGAACAGAGCACCCTGGAAAGCTTGGAATGACACAGGCTCTGTCTCCTTGTTTCCAAGGGGGCTCTCTGAGCTCTGCTGCACAGCACAGGTTTGCAAATCCATTTCTTCCATTTGCAAACCCATTTCTTCCATTTGCAAACCCATTTCTTCCATTTGCAAACCCATTTCTTCCCTTTGCAAACCCATCTTTTTCCCAACTCCTTCCTGTTCCTGAGTGAACATGTTGAGGAAAGAGTGGTGCAGAATTCCAAGGCCAGATTTCCTCAGTCTCACCAACCACAGAGGGGATTTATGATTCCTAAAGGATCACCCACCTGCTTTGGCTCCCATTTATCACAATCAGCACATATCAAGAGTCATTTGCATATCCCAGGCTCTGGGAGCCTTTGGAAACTTGGATCCATGGAGAAGCAAAATGTGAGTGGCAGGTGGCTCCTGAGGCCTCTGCTCCAGAGCTCCTGTTTCTCTTCCTGGGATTTAAAAACTTAAATAGCTCTTGAATTTCAGGAATATTCCTGTTTGCAAATCCTGCTCGGGGCATCCTGGTTGAGCAGAGCCCCTCCCTGGTGGCCCACACTGCCTGAAATGTTGGAATTCAGCCCAGGATCAGGACAGGAGACCTCCAGCAGCTCCCCAGCACCTCTGCCAGGACACAGCTGTGTCCCCAGCATCCCTGCACTGCCGTTGCCATGGTGACCGAGCATCATCCTCTCTCCTGCCACCTTTAAGGAAAAATGTCCCTCCAGGGCACAGGGCAGTCCCCAGAGCACTCCCAGGTGGCCTCAGCCCCATCCTGCACCCAGGACATCCCCCAGGACATCCCTCAGGACAGGGACTGCTGCCCATGAGGAATTTCCTGCTGGCTCCAGCCTGGAGCTGACCATCACCAAGGAAAAAAAAAAAAAAAATCCAGGAGGATCCACACCTAAACAGAGGGGTTTGAAGTGAAATCCAAGCAGGGAAGAGCTTGAGGCCATCCAAGACCAGCAGAGGATCCTTGAGCAACAACTGTTGCAATCCAGAGTGGTCTCTCAAACGAGTTGAATTGCAAATTAACATCTCCAAAATCCAACCAGCCTGCTCCTCTTTCCTGAGGACATCCTCTGAGGGCTGGACAACGTGGCTACAAAGACAAGTATACCTCAGGAGCAGAATTAGAAAGGCTCTAACTGGGATATTAGGGACAGGATTGGGAGTTTTAAATGGAATTGATTCAGAAATATTGATGAACAAGCTGGCCACTACAGCAGGTGAGCTAGCCAAATTGGATTTACAGTCACTTCTACTGGTATTAGGAACTAGCCAGTGGCAGATTTCAAAAGTGAGCTGATCATCACCAAGGAAAAAAATCCAGGAGGATCCACACCTAAACAGGGGGGTTTGAAGTGAAATCCAAGCAGGGAAGAGCTTGAGGCTGTCCAAGACCAGCAGAGGATCCTTGGGCATAGAGAATTGTGGGGCCAGCACTGTCCCCATGGCTGGTGGCACTGGCAGCAGCAGGGAAGCCACGAGCAGTGCCACCCCTGAGTGTGCCAAGCTGTGCCCTCCCAGCTGTCCCCTGACACCTGCTGAGCTCTGAGAGCTGTCAGGACCTGAGCAGGGGGCGAGCTGAGGAGCTTGAAGGGAAAACAGCTCCTTTTGTAATCTGCTCCCACTGCACTCCCACCCTCCTGCCCGTTTCAGCCCTCCTCGTCCCACGTGGGAGCCCTGGCGGTGGGAAATGGGAGGAATTGTCGCTGTTCAAGGATGCAGCACAGGGGGTGATGTCCCCTCTGCGTGTGGCTGTGGCAGGAGATGTGTCCACCCCGATCCCACTGCTCCCCTGGCACCCCAGGGAATGGTTTGGGTGGGAAGGGACCTTCCAGATCATCCCAGGGTACCTTCCCTACCCCAGGCTGCTCCTGAAAGAAACAGCACTGATGGATCTGCCTGATCACATCCTCCAAATGGATGCCAGGGAAGATTATCCCGAGGATCACCCTCACTGGGCAAGCTTTGGGAAGCACAAGCTCCAAGCTGCTGGTACATCCAGGACCCCAGGAATCTCTGAGTGCACATTCGAGGGAATTTTATCCCAGCACAAACAGTTCCAGAGGGCAGCCAGGGCCTTACTCAACCTCCAAATATGTTTTCCAGGAGCAGTGTCCCCAAAGGCTGAAGGTGGGCAGGTCCTGGCGGGGGAATGCAGCGGGCTGGGATGTTTCCATGGAGCAGCGAGATGAGTCAGTGCCATCTGCCGGCTGCAGCCGCTCCCAAATCCATCGGGTGGAGAGGGATAAACCCCAGCCCCACGCTAAAGCTTCCAGGATCCCTCTGGAACGCTGCTCCAAATGCAAATTCCCCCAAGGATCCAGATGGGATCTGTTTGGCACAGCCGTGTCCAGCTGCACTGAGAATTCCCAGGATGAGCCAGCAGGACTGATGGGAGTTCTGATGTATCCAGGCTGCAGCTCCAGCATTCCACAGCTTCCCTCCCACCTTTGGGATGTCCCCTTGCTGTTCCTGACAGAGCCACACATGGAGATCCTCGTGCTGAGCAGGAGCCGTGGGAGCGCCAAGGATCCGCAGTGTCCCCAGGGATGATGTGGCACCATCGGCTTCTGCCTCAGCTCAGACCATTCCAAGGGCACCAGGAGCCATCAAAGCTGGCATGAGACACCAGGCATTGCTGTCCCACTCTGCTGGAGTAGATTTAATTAGGGAATAGATCCTAAGTGTGTTTCTCACCATTTTTAAAATCCCTGCTCCATAATTAGCTTTAGGTGCCAGATCCCTGAGGAAAACACAGGTTTGTGTGGAAGCTTCCTCACAGAGAGAAGAGGGGTTTGCTGCTCCTTCCAGTGCTGATTATCCCCCAAAGCTCTCTGCAGGCATTTCCAGGCTCCTGCTGCCTGCAGGACAGTTTGGAGCTGCAGGGGTGGCCTGGGGCTCCGTGTGCTGCAGAGATGCCAGGGCTGATCCTGCCAGGCTGGGTTAGGGATGACGGCTGAGCCCAGCTCATCCAGCTGCTCTTGGCAATCAGTAAAACCACTGATCCTGCTTTTCCTGCTGAGAACAAGCCTGAAAAGGGGGGTTGTCTCTGGGAAACTCCATTTGCAGGGAGGCAGGATGGAGTGGGAGCAGCACGGAGCTGTTGTGGGTTGGGATGCTGGACACGGGCACATCTCTGGAGCTGTCCCCTCAGCTTCCTCTGAAATACAGTTTAAATACCCTGAATCCATTTCTGACAAACCAGGTTATTTTTCCCTCCTGGTGATGATCTCCATCTGGTAGAAAATTACCTTATCACCTTGCTAGATATTGATTCTGAGGGAGTTGCCTGCAATAATTTAAAACATTCTCTTTTTCCTCAACTTTTTTCCAATCTCTCCCTATTCCTGGCCTCCAGCAGGAGAGGCACAGGCGTGGAACACCCGCTGCTGAGGCCAAAAATAAAGAGCACGATAACCAGAAGGGCCATGGATAGGCGACGGGAGCTCTGTACCAACAGAAAGAGGTGATTTTCCATGGAAATGGCCATGAATCGAAGGCAATGGAATTTAACCCTTGGTGAGCCCCGCCCCTCCCGTCGCCTAGCAACAGCACGCCATGCCCTTATATGGCAACCNCCCGCGCCCGGGGCGCGGCGCTACCCGGAAGCCGGTGCAGGAAGCGGAGGGGAGGAGCGCGAGAGACGCGTCCGCTGCGGCAGCCAATGGAAGAGGAGCTGTGGGGCGGCTCGGCCAATGGCAGCGCGCGGGGGCGGGGCCGGGGGCGGGGCTGCGGGAGCCGGCAGCGGGCGGCTCCGGGAGGCGGCAAAGGTGAGGGGAGAGCCGGGGGAGAGGGCAGGAAAACACCGGGGGTGTTGGGCAGAGGGGATCTGCGGGAAGGCCTGGGGTGCACCGGGCAGAGAGGAGCCGGGGGGAGCCGGGGTGCTGGGGGGATTCCGGCCGGGTTCAGGCTCCAGGAAGGAGCGGTGGCTGAAGGAGAAGCGGAGCACGGGGAGGGATTCCAGAGCGGTGCAGGAACCCTTGGCTTGGGGGGGGTCACAGGCCTGGAGGAGGGTGGGAAGGGAAGCTGGCAGAGCCCGGTGCCCACGCTGCTCCCGGGCACCCGTGGCTCCTCCTGCTGCTGCTGTCACAGCAATGCACAGCGCATCGCATACGGCGCTTGGGGGTGGCAGGGGAGGGGGTGGCAGGGACAGCCCCCCCCAGCTGTGACAAACCCAGAGCACATCGCCCAGCCCCACTCTTACCCGGCACGGAGCTCTGGCTAAAGCTGTGCGTTGCCAGGTGGGAGCAGCGGCGGGGGAGATGCTGCAGGTGTCGGTGCTGGAGGCAGGATGAATCTCGTGGCGATGGCGACCGATGCCGAGCTGCAGTGGGTGTCCCTGTGGCTCCGTGTGCGGTGGGCGGCCGTGCTGGTGCTGCTGCTGAGCTCGCTGGTGATGCTGCTGCTGCCGCT
This sequence comes from Hypocryptadius cinnamomeus, assembly GCA_013400635.1. Taxonomy (NCBI): domain Eukaryota; kingdom Metazoa; phylum Chordata; class Aves; order Passeriformes; family Zosteropidae; genus Hypocryptadius; species Hypocryptadius cinnamomeus. The sequence goes on along the minus strand of VYZP01074143.1, from coordinate 6,064 downwards.
GGACAACCAGTGCCACGCTGTGCTCAAGGGCCTGTCCCTGCTGAGGAATAAACTGGGCTCCTCGGGAATCAGCAGGCTCACGGGACAGAGCACGGAGCTGAGCGTCACCTCCAAGGGGCTGGAGCTGCTGGTGCTGAAGGGAAAAGCATCCCCAGGTGAGAGGTGCTGGGTGGGCATGGCTGAGTTCCTCTCAGGTCAAGGAGCTGCTGGAGAGGGTCCAGCAGAGGCCACAGAGGTGATTTGGGGTCTGGAGTGTCTTTGTGATGAGGAGGGACTGTAGGAGCTGGGCCTGGTCAGTCTGGAGAAGGGAAGGCTGAGGGGCATCTCAGCAATCCATACAAACATCTCCAGGGGGTGTCAGAGGATGGTGCCAGGCTCTGCTCAGTGGTGACAAGGAGCAATAAACTAAAACACAAGTTCCACCTCAACATGAGGAGCGACCTCTTTCCATGAGGGACAGCTGCCCATGGAGTTGTGGAATCTCCCTCCATGGGGACATTACAAACCCACCTGGACACCTTCCTGCTCCGGGTGACCCTGCCTTGGCAGGGGCTTGTTGTGGGTGACTTCCAGAGGGCCCTTCCAACCCCCAACACCAATCCAGAGATCTTCACCCCCTTCCTGACCGTGTCCTGTACCCCTGATGGGAGTGACACTGTACCCTGATGGTAACAAACTGCAATTAACTGCAATTAACACTGGTTGTAAATGCCCCCGAGGTCAGGCAGGCCCTCACCAGCTCCTTGACTGCATTCCAGGGCCCTGTGCTGGCATTGCTCTGTCTCTCCAGGGTTTTTCCTCGTGTTTTCAGTACTATAAACTTCTGTGGAGGCAAGTGGAACACAGAGAGGTGGTTTAATGCACAGGAATCTGGGCTACACAGCGTTAATCCCAAAATCCTGGCACAGAACAGCCTTTCAGGCAATGTCAGGCTGTAGGCATGGCCAGTATCAGCCAGGACATTAATTTGGAAAACACTTAAAGGAATTATTACGATTCCAGCACCGTATCTTTGTTTGCATTAAAGCTCTTACTGCTGGGAAAATGTTGGATAGTTCAGTGGAAAAACAGAAGTGCTGTTGGCAGCCAGCATAATAATGTTAACATTATAATTTCACCTAAAAGAATGCCAAGGGAACACTGTTAAAACACTGTTTCCTCCCACATGAAGCAGTTTGGTGGCCACAGGTGGCCACCTTGAGCCTGCTGCCCACAGGTCCTGCCTGCCCACACTTGCTGCCAGGAATGGCTCTGCTGCCTCATACTCAGCCTGGAAACGTGGCATAAACCGCTGGGATTAAAAGCCGGAACACAAATTCTGTTCCAGTTCTTCGAGACTGGTTTAGTTCAATTTTTGTATCAGTGAACAGTCATACATAGAATATCCTGAGCGGGAAGGGAGGCACAAGGATCATGGAATCCAGATTTCCAGAGGTTTCCAGTAAAACTCACCACCCTTTATCTGCTACTATGTCATTGCAGAGGTGAAGTTGGAAGCCAGAGCAGCTCTGAATCAAGCCCTGGAGATGAAGCGCCAAGGGAAGCGGGAGAAGGCCCACAAACTCTTCCTGTACGCCCTCAAAATGGACCCGGATTACGTGGATGCCCTGAACGAGTTCGGGATCTTTTCAGAGGAGGAAAAGGACATCCTCCAGGCCGACTATCTGTACTCCAAAGCTCTGACCATCTCCCCCCACAATGAGAAGGCTCTGAGCAACCGCGGCCGGACGCTGCCCTTGGTGGAGGAGATCGACCAGAGGTATTTCAGCATCATCGACAGCAAGGTCAAGAAGGTGATGGCCATTCCCAAAGGGAATTCCGCCCTGCGCCGGGTGATGGAGGAATCCTACTACCACCACATCTACCACACGGTGGCCATCGAGGGGAACACGCTGACGCTGTCCGAGATCCGGCACATCATCGAGACCAGGTACGCCGTTCCTGGGAAGAGCCTGGCGGAGCAGAACGAGGTGATCGGCATGCACGCGGCCCTCAAGTTCGTCAACACCACGCTGGTGTCGCGCATCGGCTCCGTCACCAGCAGGGACATCCTGGACATCCACCGGCGCGTGCTGGGCTACGCCGACCCCGTGGAGGCCGGGCGGTTCCGCGCCACGCAGGTCTTTGTGGGCCACCACATCCCGCCCCACCCGCAGGACGTGGAGAAGCAGATGGAGGAGTTCGTGCAGTGGATGAACTCGGAGGACGCCATGAGCCTGCACCCCGTGGAGTTCGCGGCGCTGGCGCACTACAAGCTGGTTTACATCCACCCCTTCGTGGACGGCAACGGCCGCACCTCGCGGCTGCTGATGAACCTGATCCTGATGCAGGCGGGGTATCCGCCCATCACCATCCGCAAGGAGCAGCGGGCCGAGTATTACCACGTGCTGGAGGTGGCCAACGAGGGCGACGTGCGGCCCTTCATCCGCTTCATCGCCAAGTGCACCGAGACCACGCTGGACATGCTGCTCATCGCCACCACCGACTACTCCGTGGGCCTGCCCGAGGCGGGCGGCGCCGCCGGATGCAAACAAACCATCCCCGTCAAGACTTGAGGGTTTTGGGCAAACTCAGGAGGTGGTGAAGCCGTGGGAGAGCAGAACTCCAAGGCACTCGGTGTTCCTGCTGGGAAGTGACTGGACAGGAGGTGTCACTTGAGTGTTTTGTTTAAATTTGATTAAATTAATATAATTTATTTATATACGTGATGCCAAACGGAACTGGGGATGGTGGCTGTGCACTGGAAGGAGGTGGGGAGAGATGTCAGAGGGCTCAAAAAGATGAACTGAAATTGAATTTCTCCTTAAAATTAAGCTTTGAGGAGCTGCTTCAATCACAACCCTTCACCCAGGCAGTCAACTCCACTGTCTGACCTCAGCAAAGTCTAAACTGAGTTGGTTCTGTGTGGCCTCTTCCCTGTAGCTCCAAAACACATCCCTGAAGGAACAGCACTCTCCCAGCTGAGTCCAGCAGACTCTTTGGTGTCAGTCACACAGAAAGGAGGCTGAACTCCAGCCCAAAGGCATCTCTCCCCTCCCATTTCTGTTTCTGTGGCACTTTGCATGTTTACTTTCAGCTGCCTTTCCTGGGGTGAGTTTTGTACAAGTGGGAAGTGTTTAGTTTGGGATTACAGGTGATAGGAGTGGAACAAGAGGAGAAAAGCTCTGACTCCTTGAGGGAGGACTCAGAAAACCTCAGCCAAGAGGAGCCCTGGGAAAGCACAACTGTCCTTAGACATTTCAGTGGACGGGTTGGAAGGAGCTTGTCTGCAGAACTGTGGGCAGAAAAGGTCATCAGGCAGAGCCAGGAGACACCAGTTGTGCCAGTTTGGGAAGAATGTGTACAGGAAGTTTGCCAAAAACTTCAGATTCTTTAGTCTAGGTAAGGGAACTTCCACAATTAATCACTGGTCATGTCATTACTCTGAAAAATGTGTCAAGAATCACTCGAGGCCTCTGTGTGCTGCAGGGGCAGTGCAGTGCCTGGAGCTGCTGAGCAGTTCAAAGAATCACTTTTTCCTTGGTTTTTAAGGTAAAAGTACCCACAGATCTCCCTACCCCAAACCTGCCAGGTCTGTAACAGCATCATTGACCCCACCACCTCCAAGCTCACAAAACTTCCTTTTAAAATCCCAGTTTAGAGCATTTAACCCCTTGACAAAAGCTGCCAGGTTGTCCTAGGCTTAGTTTTCTTCCCTTTTAACTCTCTCTTACCTGACAGGGAGCTTAGGACATGTTTTAGAGAAGCAGAAACCAGGATGAGACTGGGAGTTCTCTGAGCACTGCTGCCAGGGAAAGCAGACAATACAGGAGGAAAGGTGTTCTGTCCTTACAAAGCATGTTATTTTTGTAGTGCAACCTGAATATAAATAATGCACTTTAGAGCTCTGGGGGGGGAGGGAAATGTTATTTTAGTAACAGATTAATAAACTATTTTAATATGAAAATCTTGGTTTGGAAGAAGCTTTTCTCAGAGCACACTTGGCTGCAGTGAACTAAGTGGTTGTGGAGGAGGAGAGGCCATGGGAGAGATCCTGGTTCCCTCAGCCACCTGCCAACATGAGCAGTCACCATTTCAAAGTAAAGCCAAGTGAAATCAGCACAGAAAATAGTGTTTATTTGCTGCAGTGTTCGTGTGGTCCAAGTGAACTCAGCACTGGGGTCCCCCCTCACATCCACCCCTCTGGGTGGTGACTTCCAGGGTAGTTGACAAGCAGGGATGCTTCTATCCAAGGTCACACCACTGTTGGAAAGTCTGAGGTGATGACTGAAGTGATTTCAGGATATTCAGAGCAGATGGAAGGAGCTGCTTCAAGGCCTGAGGGACACCGAGCACACCTGAGAGGTGATGTACATCACTGTCACCCAGCTGCCAGAGGAGAAGTGCAGTTCCAACACCCCCATTTAAACAAAAGCAACAGTATTTATAGAAAACCTTTGAGAACTTGAGTTTAATAAACCGAGAAACGTCAGCTTGCACTTCACAGTTGTACAAAACCATACAGAAACCACCTGCAAAAAGACATGAGCTAGCTAGGAAAAACAACCAAAAAACAACCAAAAAAACCTGGTCCTCAGCAACAGCACGTCCAGCTTCATGGGAAACAAAAATTACCACCTAAGGATCAGCTCCTGACACTTAAAAAGAATCATCTCAATGTCCTTTACAAATACACCATATAAAAAACAGGTCAACTGGAACAGAACAGGAACTGGATACATATATATGTATATCTGTGTATCTACATATACACACATATGTATAGAAACTCTCCCAATACTAAAAGAGGCCATTGTGGTGAAGTTGGAGCATCTGCTGTTGGATTCTGCATGGAAGGAGATGACAGTCCCTGCGTGCGTGGGTTTGGATGAGGAATGGGGCTGTTGGCAGAGAGAATGTCTGCAATCCCAATCTGAGCTGACCAGTGGAGCTTGCTGAGGTCCTCCCATGGCATCTCATTCGTTAATGAAAGAGAAAATCGTTGGAAAGTACTCCAAAAACTCCATGTGGCATCCGAGCTGTGCAGGAAATACTTCCCCCCTCGTTACCCTCAATATGAGGGATCACATTAACGCCATTTCACCAGAACAAAAGTGTAACTCTTTGCTCCTGGAGGGAAAAAAAAACAACAAAAAAACCACCACCTGGATTTGTGCCATCCTCCACTGATCCCGAGGAATGCAGCAGTCCAGTATTTACACGGGATTGGGACGGGCGTTCTCTCCTTGCAAAGCTTAAGGACACAACATGGCTTCCAGAAAGGCATTTCACATTGGACCAGACCCGCTGAGTGCACATTTCTCGCTCACTTTTTCAGGAGCATCTTGGCAAAATCAGCATTGGACATCTTTTTAGGCTCTGCAGGGGGCTCAGAGGATGCTGCTGGTGAGTTCTGGACCATCCCATTCTCAGCCTTGGCCACAGGGTTGCTCTGACGCTGCAGCGCCCGGGGCATCATGGAGAGCTGTGTCCTTCCCTTCCCTCGCCTGGAAGGGAAAGAATTCCCATTAAAACACACTCTTTTAGCTTGGGGGACCAACAAGGACTTGTTTGCTATGAGGAATGCACATTTCAATATCATTCCTGTCATTTGTTTCAGGGATAAAGCTTTCCATGGGTGTCTTTGAAGCACCCCTGAGTTCTGGCAGACAACTGCCCCACAGTCCCCATGGCTGAAGCTCTGTTTATCCACAGGGGCTCATGCAATACAGGAACACTAAAAGATGAAGGAGCAGCTTTAATGTTCACTAGGAACAATGGCTGCTTCTCCAGAGGGAGAGGATGTGGAGGTTATTAGGGATCAGTGCCAACATCTGATCCAAAGGGATGGCCAGTGCCTCATCCTCTCATTGCTACAGAGCTGTTTCTGTGGGTAAAGAAAAAAAATTTGCTTTTCCTCATCAATCCAACAACCCATTTTTTTATGGTGCAGTATCTTTTAAATGTTCTTTCAGATTCACAGGATCCTACACTGATTTGGGTTTGAAGAGGCTTTGAAGATCACCCACTTACATCCCCGGCCATGGACAAAAGCACCTTCCACTGTTCCAGGCTGCTCCAAGCC